>PVIU01012585.1:0-59413 GCA_004026605.1 Ondatra zibethicus | reverse complement strand
ACAGAGAAATGACAGCTCGTCCACACTGGTGATGACCATACAGGTGGTAAGAAAGCATTTAGGATGGGGGCAGGGTCCTGTTCTTGTCTTTGCAGACAAAATACTCATCTTCAAAAATTCAAGAAACCCCTGATGTTTGAATGATGACAGGTAGAAAAATAACTATGCAATAAGGATCATCAAGAAAATCAAATATGGTTCGTAAGTACAAATGATACAATGTATACATTTATATAGGTATACGTATGTATGTATATGTTTATGATATATAGAGCTGGTTTTAGAGTTGGACAACAGCTCTGTCCTTCTTTAAATCCAAGCATGTTGTTAAAAGAAAAAACCCAGAGTTTCTATCTCATGTCAAGAGCTGTTTGATGTGGGACAGAAAGAAAAAAGAATTTAGAAAACATCTTTGCTTTTCTTCATATCTATTTTTGTCTTTATCATACCTTTCTATGAATACATGTCTGTATATAAGTAATGTTTAAGTTTTCCACAATGAACAATGAATTTTCCTGCAGTAATCTTTGAAGTTTCCAGGAAGAAGATGGGGCCCCATAACAACAACTCCACCTGGTTGATATGACATCATGATACTGATAGCACTACTACAAGACCTGTTTTGGGTACCAGCTGCACAAGACGGTTCCAACTTGGGTAGCTGAAATGGTACACATCTTTTACAATGTTTTGGCCAGTCTTCCACAAAATACTCAGAGACTACTTGCAATCTTACCAGACATTAATCTTGAAATTTAACCATCATTTTACTTTCACAGGATCCCCTAGAAAGAACGTCACCCCCATGACAGCTGGAAGTAATTCTAGAAGACGATGTCTGCTCTCCCAGCAAAGTTTATCCTCTGGCTTAGGGACATCATTTAGGGGTTGATTATAATTGGTATATGGTTGAGGGTTGGGGAAGGAATTTTATAAGCTTGGGGACCTTTTTGAAAAAAAAGAGGGAAAATTGGATGATGGGATAATAGATTGGTATTTGTAAGTTATTGTTTACAGACAATTACATTGGTATATATTCTTGTATACTGATATAAAGTTAAATTATATTGAATATTGTATGCATGCATGTTTCTACCTCTGTTTAAAACATTTTTATGTATTGATACATATATATATTTACCATATTGCAGTGTACATTTCTACCTCTGATCAAGATACTTATACATTGTTTACATTTGGAGGTCATTGTCCTCATTTATTGCACAGTTGTTTATTGTCTTAATCTTTAAGTTAGGTAGGTATTAAGAATTATAGATCAATAGTCATCTATGTTTGTCATACTTATAAGTTAGACTAATCAGATTCTTTAGATACATAGAGATTATATTCTGTATAGATAGATAATCTTCAACCACTTCAACGATCTGTGAAACATGGCATTTAAATAACTTAGGGTTTTGTTGACATGACACATAATTGCTCCTGGCAGCACCGATCTATTCCTGAGAGAATGTTGAGGACCAAAGACACTCCACTTAGAGCCTGTTTTCTTCTTGGCAAAAACTGGCCTTCGGGCAAAGAAATGCCCATGGCTCAACCACTGACAAGATATAGTATCCAGAAATGGATAAACAGGACTGTCAAATCTTGCCAAGACAGGGTAAGATGGTTGTGAAAAATTTCTTGCCTTTGAAAATGGTCTGTCAGTTATTCTAGGCCATAGCCAAAGTTGGTTGCTTCAACATTGCAAAATGAGACTTTGGGTGATTGCTCAGGTAGCTAATTTTCTCTATCATATATTTCTCGCTTTGGAAGCTACTTGATTGTACTTCCTGCCTGCTCAAGTAATATTATCTCCCTTCTCAGGCCTTCTATAGGGTTGAAGATTAATCATAGTTACCGTCCTTTTATGATCTAGCCAAGCCATCTCCAATACAAGACTTAGATTCCTTAGGATAGAATGTTTATTAAAACATTTAGCATATGTTCCTTGCTTAATATTGTTTATGCTGATTTTAATTCTAATCTTATACTTAATATCTGTTCCTAGTGTATATTGTTTTGTATTGGGTTTGGAACTCTCTTACTTAAACAAAAGGGGGAGGTGCTGCAGGAGCTACTTCCACTCCTTCAGCCAATAGCCTTTAAGATACCAGCCCACTGGGGCGTGGTCTCTTTTGTTTTAAAAAGCAGCAGTAGCCGTGTGCTCTCTCTCTTGCTTCTGGCTTCTGGCTGTTAGACTTCATTCCTGATCGCGCAGAGGGCTGTTGTCTGGGACGGTGATCTGTAAGTTTTTTCCTTTTAAATAAATAACCACTTAATTAATCATAATTCCAAACCGGTGTGGGATTGTTTTTTGAGTTACACCTTCAGGGTAGGGTTGAAGAGGAAGGGAGAGGAACAGAGAAAAATGTATTGCTCAATAAAAATCAATTATAAAAAAGAAGTAAAAAAAAGAAAGAAAGAAACCATGTGGTGATGGTACACACCTTTAATCCCAGCCCTAGAGAGGAATGTAAGACAGGAGGAGACAGCTCTTAGACATAGTCTCCTTTTGAGCTTCCTTGAGGCAGGATTGCCTTTTCGGACTGAGGTAGAAGAGCCAGTAGCTGGATGTTTTGCTTTTCTGATCTTAAGGTTGAACCCCAATTTCTGTCTCTGGGTTTTTATTTTGCTACATTCTGTGAAAAGGCAAGGCCACATCTTAGCTTACCGCCTGCCTGGTAAGACAGTCCTAGTTTGCTGGGACTGCCCTAACAAAGTGTCCGTCATGGCCTGTGTGACTTAACCTTGCAGGCTGGAAGTACATGGTCAGAGTGTCAGCAAACTTGGTTTCCTTTGATACCTGTCCCCCATGCTTGAAGATGCTACCTTCTTCTGTGTCCACACTGACTTCTCTCCAGGTATTTGTGTCCTACACTCTTCCTGGACAAACACTTCTCCTGTTGAATTAGGGTTTTCCCTGTTAACCTCATTAGAATAGATAAGTCCAGTATCTGAACCATGTGTGTCTGGTCCTCTATGCTCTTCTGATTCTAGTTCATATTTACTTATCTCATGGGCCTGACTATCTTTTATTGTGAAGCAGTTGTTAGATTTCATAAACTACTGATATAAACATTATACTTTGTGATATAGGACAATACTAACTTCTTTCTGGGAGAATTATCTTACAAGGTTTGTATGGGAATTAACAATCTTGGTTCCTATAAATTCAGTTAAGGGCACTGAGCTCCTACTAGGTCAGTGAACAAACTTGATCTCAGCCAAAATCCCTGTGACTAAACCTCCAGCCATGTACATTACAGGATTGAGCCTTTTGGGTCCCAACCGAAAGGACATGGTTTACTTGGTCCCCATCCTTCTTAGCCATATGTCCCATTTTTTATGTTCCTAATCCTGTAAGTTTGTCAAAAATCTCATAGTCACTTTTATTAGACTAGGAATCAGCTTTCGTATAAAGTTACCCTAAAAACATTGCTCACCATTACAAACCTTAGTCTTCTCCTTGATATCAGACCAGCAATTCTTCACTACCATGTCAGTTATCAAATATCTCCAACCAAACATTGCTCCGGCTTGTCTGTGTGCCCTCGTTAGAGGAGGAGGTGCGTGCAACCTTGATCACCATTACTTTGGGGAGTTCAAAGTTGTTGCTTTGTTTCTAAATTTCCAACAACAAATGTCAATTATGTATATGATCAATGAGAAATATTGTTTTTAAGTAGTATGTGCCTTCCTATAATAGTAAATTAAAAGTATTTTCTAAGACTTTCCAGAGCATGCTTTTAAAAGTTTATAATAAACATAGTTAAGGGGAAAATGGTATATGGACTCCAGGTCAAATAAAAAGTTATGCTATTGCTCTTCTCTATATTCTTCTGTTGAATGCTGAAAGTTATTGATAATTAAAGAACTAGCCACTGCCCCTCCAATCTGTTCTTTATAGCTTGGAAGAGCTAGTGTTCTAATGTGGTGTGGTCTATAGAGTGAGACCCTGTGCCAACAAGACACCATTAGCACTAACCCTAACTTTAACCCTAATACCCTCCCACAGAATCCTAAACTAAACATAGGTGGTCATTCAGCTCTTGACTCATGTCCCTCTCCTGCCACTTGATATCAGTCTGATGTGTAAAAGACACCTGAGCAGCTGTCTTCTCTTCCCCTGATCCCTTCCATGCTCACAGGGTAGCACTGCCCAGAACAGATGCAATGTGCTATTTTACCTTTAGATTTTTACGGAGATAAATCCACTTTAGACAATGTGAGCCACTATACTTTGAAGTCTCTAAATTAATAATTACAGCCTAAATCTCAGTTGATGTCCATTCCTTACTCTTCTCCCTCCTCCCTTACCCCAGGAACTTTGCTGTCTCCTCAAGGCTAGGTGCTTCTTCTGTAACTCAAGCACAGTACTTACCAGTTATGCTGAAGTGACCCGCTTTCCTGCCTCCCTTCAACGCTAAGCTGAAGTCTCTCGTGCTGGAGACTGTGCCTCGTTCACCTTTGCATCTCAGCACCGACCAGGGCTGGAACACACTAGAATCAATAAGTGTGTTTAAATTCATATAAAGTAAAACAGTTTACAAAGTTTAAATCCCACTTTATAAAAAGTCTGTGAAAAGCGATTGTAGAATATCTTTGAAAAGACCTAATTTTGTGTGTAGATAAACATAGATGAGAAGGTGTGAGAAAAGAACATAGTCCCTCAATCACCAGTTAAAACTGGATGCATGAAGGGCCCGGGGAGATGGCTCTGTGGGTAAAGCATAGCCAATCAGTGAGTTCCACGTTCAGTGAGAAACATCTCAAAATATAAGGAGAGCAGTAGAGGAATATATTCAGTGTAAACCTCTGCCCCCCCCCATGCACACAAAATTGTGTCTGCATATACACTGTGTGTGCATACACATGCAAACGCACAAACACATAGGTTGTGTGATAAACTGCATAGCTGTGTGTACCATGTGAGTCCATTTCTCTGTTATTCCTCCATTTTACTCCCAAATCTCAGTCCTGGAAACAAACTGGAAGTGGTTGCCACAGAATTCATTTATCTGAGCCCTGACAAAGTTGCTCTGAAAAGAGACAGTTAAACTTTATGTATGTTAAGAAATGTGTGGATATGGAGTGTCCCCCAAAGGACCATATGTTAAAATCTTGCTCCTTAGCCTATGCAACCACAGGCCCTAGATATAGTACGCTATGATATACTGTGCTACCTACCATAGGCCCAAGGCAATGTGCCTCAGGTACCACAAACTGAAGTTAAAAGCCCAAATAAACTACCTTCTTTAAGTTCATTATCTTGGGTATAATTGCACTGCAACATAAAACTGACTAACCTAAGAAACATCAAACCATTACCACATGTATACATATACCCCATAGCAATTAAATTATCAGAATTCATGGACTATGTCAGTCATAAAGAGTCAAAACACCAGACAGAGTTGATAGAAAGCAGAGATTGTAGGAAACAGTATCTGGAGAGGGCAGGCCTGCAGCGGGCTTTGAACAGGGCAGGGAACATCTGGCTCCTAAGGGCAGAGCCATCTACAAGGGTGGCGGGGATCTAATGAGCCAGTTTGCCCTGATAGGTTATGTGATGCACCACTATTTCTGTTGCTGCTTCCTTTAGGAGAAGTTACCCAAGACAGGTTGTTGGGTACACGTTGTTTCTTTGAAGAAGTAGTTTGTCTTGAAAAAAAATCCTCATTTTTATGCCCAAAAAGATAGATGCTAGTGGCCTCCTGTGATCCAGAGAGAAATCCTTAGTAGGAGCCAATCAGGTATGTGTTGTGATATATACCCTGGAAAACCCTCTAGAGGCTTCTACTGAAACTGCTTTCTTACCATGACACTTTCAACGAGTACAAACCCACGCCAAACTCAATGCATTTTTATGACCAGAATTGAAACAAGAGTGGCAAATGCCCCTCATTCTTTTGTACTGGGTCATGACTGTAATCTCATGGCCCTGCTCAGATGTCAACCTCTTGACTGAAAGGGCAGGTAGGTGACACAAGAGTTCATTCTTGTTCCATCTCCAATTTGTTCACTGCAGAGTGAAGAAGGGCACTCCTCCCATAAAGCAAGGCATGAGGCTTTCATTTTGCTTTTAACCCCTGGTGTGTATGTGCAGTGAAGCAAACAGTGCTGGCCCCCCACACTTGAGTCTCTGTCAAGGTATTTATATCATGCTGGGTCCTATGATGTGGACACACATGTGAAAAAGCACAGACATGTGCACATGCATATGAATATTCCTACGGTAGCCATGGGCTGTGCTCATTTGCCGGTCATTCATCAGAGGCAGGTCTCACGAGACCTAATGCATACAGCGTCTACAAAGTCTGGTTATGTGCACACTAACCTGAAATCCTATTCCGAATAGTTAAATTTGTTATAGATGCCAGGCATAATAGGACATAATTTCTGAGAATATGGGATGATGTAAGTATACCGAGTTGGTTAATGGACCTTCATTTCATATAACTTGACACAGATATATTACACTTGGGGGTAAGAGGCTGAGGTCCTTAGCCTTTCGCTGTCACAGACTACTTCAGGGCCGTGGGCACAGTCTCACCAAGATACACACATTCCCAAGCAATAGTTCGCATTGTATAGAGCATGTTATTGCCCCTAATAATGCCTATTTTAATACTGTCCTGTATTTTCCAAAGACTGTAATATTGCATTGGGTAAAGTGCCTTTACCCATCACTTTAATGTTCAGTTTGAGCCCCTTTTTTTTCTCTATATAAAAATGTTCTTTGTAATAGCAAATGGATGAGTGGATGGAGGAAGAAAGGAGAAATGAGATGGGGGTAGGGAGTACTTCATTGCTTCTTCATTAATGGACCATTTCTTGAATGTGAATGTAACCACAAGTCCAGGCAGATTCCTCATGTGTGTGGTTGTGTTCTGAGATAATGAGTTTCTTAGAGTGTTCGAGAAACTGTTCAGCTTTTTCCTCAGAGATTGAGATCCACTTATTAGACATTTAGGATGCTGGAGCTAGCCTGAGGATTTTCTGTCATGTCCTTATGTCCTTGGAGGAACACAGAATGGAGAGTGAACAGCTCACCATGATACCCAGGGACCTTAGTTTTTCATCGCAGGATTTGAAAGCCTTACAAAGAATCAGATGAAAGACATGTGGTTTCATATGACGAGCAAAATGTCAGTCGTCCCTGAAGAGTGTTAAAAGCCAGAAAGGTTCATGGACCCAAGCTCTCTGGGCTCCCTTTATCAAAAGATGTGCAGGGTATCAATTCATCGTGGAGTTCTGCAGTATTGCAGATCCAAGCAGAATTCCCTAGTGAGCTCAGTCTGGTTGGCATCAGATGGGAATTACAGCCAAGTGAATTCTCCATATTATAACCCTATTATCTCCCTCTCCCTCCATCTATCTTTCCTGGGCTGTGCTTGGTTGGGCCTTATGGAAAGTTATCATTTGGATGCAAAACAATTATCCTAAAACAGTTTGCCAGAGTGGTCTGGACACACAGATTTATCTTCCCTCTCCTTCAGTGAAGAACATCTATCTTCCATGACCTCTTGATTACTGAAGCCTTCAGAATATATTCTTTGGTCTGTGACACTGTGCACAGTGCCGGGCAGAGCATTAAATATCACCCTCTATGATTAATTGGAAGTTAATTAAATCTATCACTGAAACAATGGGAAGGCAATGAGCTATGTAATCATTGCAATAGTAAATGAAATGATGTACAGGTCTCTCCATCTTGCTTATTGACAATGATGGAGGGGTGGCAGGCCTTGGATGCCTTGTGAGGCTGGCTGCCTGACCTCACAGGGTGGCTCTCTCTTGCCACAAAGCCCAGGGAGGAGGCAACTAAAAACCTGTTTCTGAGCCCTTTGCTGATGGAGTGAGCCTGTCTTTGGAGTCTCCAAAGTATCCTTTGCAAGGTTCTCCTTGCAACCCTGTGGGTAGAATATGGGAAGGGCTAAAGGAACAATGGAGATGCTGGTTGATAGGCACTGCTGGAGCAACACTCTCCCTCCAAACTTTGGGTCTCTCCAGAGACACAGTGCACGGCCACCAAATTCTCAGTACTTTTGCCTTTCTTTCAAACTTAAGAATTTTCAAAATGCTTTCATGGTCATGATGGCATGTGGCCCTAACAAATCCCCGTACAGCTGGAGAGCTATGAAACGGCATAAGTGGCTTGCTTGTGTTTATACAGTTGATGAGGGACAGAGGTGGCGAAAGCTAATTAGAAAGTCAAATGGACTAGTAGGCCTAGCTAAACTCTCAGGTCCAATGTCCACACTTACTTAACTCGTAGAAGGGCACACATAGAAGCCCACGAGGTTTGAGTGTTAACACTAAATTACTGAGTTACCCAGCATCCCCAAGATCTAGACTGGCATTCCCCTGCATATGTCAATATTAGTGGAGCTCACTAAGCAGTGGTCTAGATACTCATTAGTCTCCGTTTCCCTCCCACTGGCAACTTAAACAGATCTGGAGGCAGGATGTCCGAGATGAGGTTTAAGTAGGGGTGGGTCAGGGTGAGGACTCTCCTGGATGGCAGACAACTGTTGTCCCGCTGTATTCACAAGTAGTGAGCTTCCTTTCTTCATAAACCCCACCATGTCATTTAGGCAAGCCTCAGTCCTACAGCTTAACCTTAATTTCCCTCTTAAAGGCCAGCTTCCAGACATAGTCATCTCAGGGGGAAGCCAAGGGGTAGGACTTCTAACATGTAAATACGTTGGGATTGGGAGTCACAATTTAATCCACAGAATAATTTTAAAAAATTATACTTCAATGAGTACTGCAAACTAAGATGCCCTTTTTAAACTCAAAAACATCATTAAGTTTAAGAGCATTTTCAGTTCTCAGATTAACTTGGGATTGATCCTCCTCCATTCTTCTTCAGGTTCTGTCCCTCTCTGATGCAACAAGTCCCCCTGTGCTCCCTGTTGGTGGGTCCCTGTTTGAGTGAGTTTTGCCATCATGGGAAGGCTGTTCTTACCTCTCAGAAAGTCACTGGACAAAAGTCATGCCAAAAGTCAGAAAAGAGGTCTTTATCAATGGATGCTAGGGCCTCACCATCCCAAGGGACCTGTCAAGAGACCAAGTCACTATTTGGGGATCAATTATAAACAAATTAATTAACTAAAGAGTCTTATCACAGTACTGAAATTTAATATTGTTTAGTAACAAGCCCGTCAGGCAAAAATTTTATCACACATAGACAAGAAAGATATCCACCCCCAAAAGATCCTTCTTTTTCTTTCCCTCCTCCAACACAATCGGGCCATCTGCTTTCACTAAGATCAAAAGCTTTCAAAAGTATCACACTGGATCTTGTTCCAAAATTGTCTAGTACTAGTTCTTCCCAGGAAACCTGTGGGCTCATACGCAATGTAGAGGCTGTACGATACATAAGTACTCAAACCAGGCTTGGTCTGAAGGAGAGCCTAGGAAATAATAAAAGGGCATGCCTTTCTTTTTAAGCCATTGCATGTGTTCTCTTTCTTGAGGCACATGGGGCCTTGGCAGCTGCTATCTCTACCTCCTTCAACTCATTGATGAATGCTTCCTCATCAAGTCTCTGGCCTTATTAACAAAATGATGTCTCCACCCTGGCTGTCACTCTCTGATATCTTAGTCTGTCTTTGTTCTAGAATACTAAGTAGCATCATACAGGCAGAGGCTGCTCATTCATTCCCCAGCTGCCCAGGCATGAATAATTGCACAGAAACTGTATTAATTAAAACACTACTTGTCCATTAGCTTAGGCTTCTTATTAACTAACTCTTACATCTTAAATTAACCCATTCCTATTATTTTATATTTTACCACAGGGCTCATGGTTTACCTGTAAGGTTCCGGAAGTCTTTCTCCTTCAGCAACTACATGGCTTCTCTTCGACTCCACCTACTTTTCTCCTCTATCTTGGCTTGAAATTCCCACCTTGTTCTATTCTGCACTACCATAGGCCCAAAGCAGCTTCTTTATTAACCAATGGTAATAAAACATATTCACAGCATACAGAGGGAAATCCCACATCACCTTCACATTGTAGTGTTCAATTCTATGCCACTTTTCTTTCCCCACAAGACTCCATGAAGTCAGAGGAGTTCCAGGTTTTGGTCTTTGCACACTGGACAGAACAGATGAGGTGCCTTGGTGAATGAGTAAGGGGATGAGCAGAAAGTAGGACAGCACCCCAAAATCAAGTCAGGCACACAGGCAGTTGACACAACAAGAACACACAAGTTCAAGCAGCAAGGTGTAATTTCTTACTACCAACCTAACCTCCCAGGACCACAGTTATTTATCTGTGAAAAAGCCTTGAAGCACATGTTCCCTTACAGCTCTAACATCCTAGGAGCTGTGCTTTACATGTTTTCAATTTGAACTTAATAATGTGACGTGCTATTGGTTTCAGGAATCCTGGTCCTCATGCTATCCAAAGAGCCAGGCAGCAAGAGTTAAAATACATGTACCATTACTATCCTCCAAATAATTTTATTCATTTATTTACATATGGTGTGTGTATGTGTGTGTGTGTGTGTACATTATATGTATTAAACCACAGTGCACGTGTGGAGATCAGAAGACAACTTTTTGGAGTTGCTTTTTCCTCTTTCCACGTGCATGTGGATTCCGGGGATCTGGAAGCACCTTTATGTGCTGATCCGTCTCACTGGCCCGTGACTATCTCTTGAGTTACAGATATCTCAAGGCTGAAGGACTAGCTAGAAGTTATCCCAGCTCCTTCACCACAAAGGTAGCTAAAGACAGATGCTGCTATTGTATGCTGACTTGAATCTTATATTTTCTTCAGATACTGGCATTCTTGAGTTTTGGACTTTTTTGTAAAAACAATACAATTATTCCATCATAAATCAGTCAAATAAATAAGTTCTCTCTAAAATATATTTTTGGTTTAAAAATGAACAGGATTAAAGATGAAAGAGAAAGCCCAAAGTAGAACTTTCCTGAAAATATTTTGCATAGTAAAGAGAGAAGCATGGGTACCCTGTTTTAGCTCAGGGAAATTCTGGGCTAATATGATAGAATAATTACTTTATTGATGTCACTTCTGGTCATGATGACTTGGTGTATTATAGTCAAGTGAATGCTATTAAAATGACTGCAGAAGTTTTGTTTACCTATTTAGATCTATTGACTTAAAGACTCTGGGCAAACGTACAAAATACTTGTTTGAATTGCAAATTGAATCCATCAGCTAAAGTTACATTTTTTAAAATCAAATTTGGAATCTCAAGCCATTAATTCATAAATGGTCTTCTGTAGAGTATATGAATTAGCCTATCACAAAGATAATATAACATTATTGAACAACATAAAATAACTTCCTCTTATTTGCCCATAATGTCTGCATTCAGGTTTCCTGACTTCCTCATAATGCCTGATGGTGCCACGGGGCAAATACGTGTGAATTGCACTCACTGTATGAAAAGTGACTTCAGAAGAGGCATGTTGGTGCTTTCAAAATGATGCCCTGTCAATAGCCTCTACATCAAACTGCCTCGGTGTCTAGGTCAAGCAGTGTTCTCCATAGATTCAGCCCTGTTGGGGCGATGCAAAGGCTGAGGTGTGTGAGCTGTGTCTTTTAAATCGGTGCCAGTTGCAGTGACCTTGTACAGAGGACAGAACAGTGGTCTGGTTTTACTTTGTGATGAAGGTGGTGAATCTTGTCTTTTGCAGGGAAGTAAAATGCATGTGGCCAGATTATAAGATGTTCTACTATGTTCCAAGTCTCCTTAGTCTCCTGGTCCTATGACAGAAACCTCAAAAAGTTTGTGCTGATGAAAGCAAGAGGGAATTAGAGATGTTATTACAGAAAGAACCATGATGCCTTCGAAGATAATTAAAAGGAAAATAGAGACGTTTGCCTCTTTCCAAAGGAAGTCTGGCAGCCCTGAAAGGACCAAACAGACTCTGTCTGCCTCGGGACTCAATTCACTTAGAGCAAAATTGCCAAGCTCCTTGCCATCCTGTAGCCTCTGAATTGAATAAAGAGGAGAGGATTAGAGTTTTCACTTTCAGTCGCATTAAATAAAGGATGCATAAATAAATATGCATAGAACAGGAACCTGAAACAGTCGGAGTCATCAGTTTTGCGATGCCTTTGTTTTAAGGCCTTGCTCCTCTGTCTGGGGTTGAGTTCTTTGCCATGCCGGAAGACCCTGTTGCAAAGCGGAAGTTTGGTTTAGTCGACATCTTTAAACATCCTTTTGATACCAAAAAACTGTGACTAGGTAGTTGATGGTGCTGGTGCAATATTTAATATCATATTGACATAGCCATTACCCAAATATCTTCATTGATCAATTAGGAAAATTAAGACAACAAACGACGCCTAAGCTTTTGCTCTGCTCTTCAACATCGGTGGCTTTTACAATCATGCTCCACATTTCCTCTTTCCGTATGTGTCGCCTGTTTGCTTGGATACTGAAAGGCGAATGAAGGTAGTCGGGAGACGGGGCAGTGACGCTGGCGCGACTGAATTCAGACGCTGGTTCTGACCCCCATTCGGTAGACAGCCTCTGGTACACAACTCATCTGACTGGAACCTTGATACAAAGTAAATGGGAGGACGTCCATAAGCGCTTACACATGTATTGATTTGTTTTTCCCTTGCTTAAACACTGACAAGACACACCTGAGGAGGAAATGGTCTATTTCAGTTTCAAATTAAGGTTCCTCACTGAGTGAAACCAAGGCAGGCACTCAAGACAGGAGCTGGACTCGGGAGTTAAAGCAGAGAACGGGGAGAGTGCTGCTTGCTAAAGTGATTTTTGTGCTTTCATCGGTCAGCTTTCTTATACCACCCAGGCCGACCACTTGGAGCGGCACTGCCCTCAGGGGACTAGGTCTTCCCACAGCAACTATTAATTAAGAAAATGCCCACAGGCCAAGCTAATGGAACAAGCTTGTCAGTTGAGTTTCCCTTTTCCTAAGTGACTTCAGTTTGTGTTGAGTTAACAAAAACTAACGGTCACAGCATGGTCCAGGAAATATAATGAATGCTTAACACATGACAACCATTTTAATTAAACAAAATATTAAACAACAACATAAATGTTCAAGATCTTTATTGTTAGTTCATAAATTTAAATTCAGAACAGAAATAATGTTCAGAGTTTACACTGAATACCTGCACATTCTCACACAGAATTCATGAAAGAAAAGAATTAAATCTGCCTTCTCTGAAAACATCAGAAAGTTCCCACAGCCCATCATGCATCAATCTCAATCAGGAAAAATGTTTACTTTTTAATTATGGCAAATATTAAAAGGATGAACCTTCTTATTCCCAAAAAAGTTAAGTGTTACAGTTACTCCACACTGTGTCAATCAGGGGCCTGTAGAGGAACAGACCCAATGGAAAGAGGGAGAGTATTAGATTGTCTTTTATAATCAGAGGTAACATAATGCCACAGTGGTTGACTAAATCAGAGATCTGCTCAGGACAATGAAGTAACCCCAATCTGAGGCTGGGAGCCTGGAAGCTTCCTAGAGAGGGGCTCCGTGAGTCCACACTCAAAGGCTAAAGACACTAGACTTTGGTGTTTATGGGTGATGTCAACAGCAAAACACAGCTGCAATGAAAAAGAGTCAAGCTTGCAGGTACAAAACATCACTCTTTCCGTCATATCAAGGCTCCTGGCATGCTGCATGGTGTCACCCACTTCCAGGGTGATTGTTGCCCTACTCCTGTTGACTGACGAATCAACTGTCCATAGACTCAACCTCAAAAGCATATGCAAAACCGTACTATTATTGCATTGCATTTTAGTCAAGTTCACAACCAAGATCAGCCATCATCAATCCCTCCTCCCAAGAGAGAAATGAAGGGAACTTCTAGATCCTACGTCACGCCTGGGCTGGGCCCATCCCTCAAGCAACACTGGCTTCATAAAGAAGGAAGCTCTTGTTTTACATTGTTACATTAATTTTTTTATTGACGTGTTCGGACCTTTTATGAAGTAAAATATTTTTTGAATCAGGTATACATTTGGGTAAGATCAACAATCGATTACCTTAATTTTCTGTCATTTCTTCATGGAGAACATTTTAAATACTCTCCTTCAATTACTTTTAAGATACGCATTGAATTGCCAATCATATTTACCGCACTGCTCATCAACATTCCAGAGCATAGTCATCTTATTTAACGACAGCCTTGTTCTTGTTGACCCTCATCTCCTTAACCCCCCGTCTTTTATGTTCTATTTTCTTTTACTTCTTTGTTTTGTCTTCTGTGTCATGGAATAATTCAGATGAAATATGATCAAACTGAGAGTTTTAAAGCCTTCCACTAGACGACACTTTCAAAATGAGTCCAGAAGCATGTGGCTCTACTGTAGGCGTGGTCCTTTCCCCAGCTGGATCAGCAGTCATGGCAAAGGAATCACTAAGCATATTTAGTGTGTAAATGGTGGGGCAGGGGCTGGATGGGAGCATGCACAGCTGCTTCCTTCCCACAGATAATTTCTACAAAGTGCTGAGAGTCAACAAACAGAATATTTAACCTGCTGGATAGCTTGCTTTAAGGGGTAGTATACTTGGAAATTCTAACCCTCTCACCTTTCCTTCTTAAATAAATCAAAGTATAACATGGGCTTTTCTTTCATTGTCATGAGCCACAGGGTTGGAATGGTGAAAACATAGGTTTGAATCCCAGGTGTTATTGGTTACTTTGTGTATATCCGATCAAAATACTGAGGACAACTTAAAGGAGCAAAAGTTTACTTTGTCTCATGGTTTGACAGGCTTCAAGCCATGGTGACATGGCCCCATGTGGTTGGGCAGAGCATCCTGGAGCATATGACAGAGGAAGTCATTCACCTACCAGTAGATAGGAAGCAGAGAAAGATACAGGAAGTGAACAGAAAAGATACAGCCCTAGGACAGTGACTTGTGTGTTGGATAGTTTCATGTCAACTTGACATAAGTTAGAGGTACCTGGAATGAGGGAACCTTAACTGAGAAAATGTCTCCATAAGATCCAGCTCTAAGACATTTTCTTAGCTAGTTTTTGATGTGAGAGGAACCAACCCTCTCACTGTGGTGGTGATGTCCCTGAGCTGGTGGTGCTGGGTTCTATAAGAAAGCAGGCTAAGTAAACCACATGGAGCAAGCCAGTAAGCAGCACCCCTCCATGGCCTCTGCATCAGCTCCAGGTTCCTGCCCTGTTTGAGATCCCGTCCTGACTTCCTTCAATGATGAACATCGATGCGGAAGTGGAAGCCAAATAAACCCTTTCTTCCCCAACTTGCTTTTTGATCACGGTGTTTTGTTGCAGCAATAGAAACACTAAGACAACTTGTCTCTTGCACTTAAGCCTTGTCTACCTTCTGAAGTTTATATCTCCTCCCCAGGTAACATTACTGGACCAAGGTATAGCACATTATCTCATATTCAAATCATAACATTCAGTTTGGGCTACTTCCTAGCTTTGTACACTAGAAACCGAGTCTCAGTTCTTTGGTTGTTACATATAAAGTGTTTGCAGGCTGCATAGTTATAGCAAGTATTGAAGAAAATCTTATTTATGTTATCATTACTACAACTAGTAGTCCATCTTTTAAAAGAATGTTTTGGGAAATGGGAAATTTTCCAGATTATACACAGGGTAATGCCAATAATCTTTCATATGACTGATTATTTTTTTAAGTTGGTCTTATTTTTAAAGGTTCTTGTGTTGGGTAGTATAAAATAAAAGACTGATCTAGGAAAGAATCATAGAGATTTACGCTCAAATATATCTTCACAGTTTTGTCACCATAACACCTAGGCATTCGTGTGGACAACATCATTTCATCATAAATGAGAAGGTAGTCCTATTGAACTGTAATCCCTTCATTGATTTATGGTCCCAAGTTCCTCCAAGGATTTTCACAAATGCCCGTGACGTTTCCTAGTGCCGGACTTTGCATTTGGATCTGTGATTTAGATGACAGATGTGTGAAATCATATGAAGCCAGACAAATCCCTGGTGATAACACATTCGAGGGGGCTCAAGCAGTGATGGATTAAGGTCCAATCAAGCAGATCAGCTAATCTGAGCCCTTTCCAGTGACACTGGCCCTGTCGCTTTAAAGGGGCACCCCAAACAAATTACTTTCCAGGAATGATGCTTTCTGTTCTGCATCTTACGCCTTCCCCACAGCCAGCTCTCAAAGCCATTGGAGAAGACCTGCCCACATCAAGAGAGCAGCTTATTATGACTAGGGTTAACCTTTGCCTCAATGGACTGGCTAACTTCACTTGTAAAATCTCACATTCTGAGTGGTGATGGGATTGTATTGTGTCAGTTTGACCATAGCCATTTTGAAGGCCTGACAATGCAGAAGACATATATCCAGGGATTTGATAATACTTTCTCATATGTTAAAGAGCTTATTCCAAAGAACTGATAGTTGGGAAACCAAGGCTGATTCTTAGAAGAGAGTAATAGATGAACCACACTCTGCAACCTTACCCAACAGTGAAACACCAAGGCCATGGGTGAGCTTATTTTCACAATGGATTGTCTCATGTGTACTTACAGGCAAATCAGGCGGCATGGAAATCATTGTTGCATGTATAAGTAAAGGAATATAGCATGAGATAAAGAGCTCCCCTAAAATAAAAAGCACAAAAATCAAAATTCTGAATTTTGCAAGAATCTGTGTAGCACAATGAAGTTCCTTCATCCTGTCCTCCTATGGTGTTCCTGTTCAGTTTCAGAGAAACCAGATTTGAATGAAATTCTAAATTAAAATTTCTGGGAATATTTTTTTTAAATTCTGTGTTCATAGGGTTAACTTTAGACTATCTTTTTCTTTTTCATGGTTAACTAAAGTATTATCCAAAGCAACATTTTATATACATCAGTGTCTACCAGTAGCAAGCCTTTAAGCAAGTCTGTGTTGTGTGCTTTGAATAATCGAGAAACGTTGTGTTGTGCAATAAGGAGTCTGATATTATTTGTTGTGTGTTGTGAGCTTGAAAAGCAAGTAGATAAAGGTACAGGTTTGTAATTTGGATTTTATCTTAAACTTATTTCTCACTGGAGGGTTAGTCACTGAATTCATGGTCCATGGTCACTTGAGTCTGCTGTTTTAGGGGTTATGACAGTGTATTGTAGCAGGGAGTGCATGCGGGCCAAGGCTTCTCAGCTGGTGGTGGACAAGCAGCAAAGAGAGAGATGCTAATTGCTCAATATCCCTCCCAGGTGCATGCCTCCAACCACATAACGTCCTTTCAAGGAGTTCCGCCTCCTAAAGAGTCTACCACTTCCCAACACTAAAACAGGCTGCCAACAAACCTTTAGCCTAAAGGGGGAGGCGCTTAAAGTTTAGACCTGGCTTTCTCTTCTTCCCTGAGGTCTATCAGTGCCACTGTTGTTAAGACTGTCTCAAAGCTGCAGTGTATATGCTCCTGGTTCACCACTGACACTTTCTTTAAAACGAGTCCTGCCTTATATGTGATTATTATTGTCACTGAGTAGCATTTATTCAAGATCTTAGGTAGTTAATTCAAACAGGAGACCCTAATTTCCATACCTATTCTGTACCGTGCATCCCTTATCTCATTTTTGGTACCAAAAACAGACAACAACAATAACGCAACTCTAAAACTGAATGGTGGATGTAGTGATTTGAAAGAAAATCACCCACAAAGGAAGTGGCACTATTAGGAGGTGTGGCCTTGTTTGAGGAAGTGTGTCTCTGTGGTGGACTCGGAGGTCTCTTTTGCTCACTGTGACAGTTGACTTCCTGTTGCCTGCAAGATGTAAGACTCTCAGCTTCTCCTGCAGCACCATGTCTGCCTGCATGCCACCACAATCCCCACCATGAGGATGATGGACTGAACCTTTGAAATTGTAAGCAAGCCACCTCAGTTAAATGCTTTCCTTATAGGAGTTGCCATGGTCATAGTGTCTCTTCACAGCAACAGGAAACCTAACTAAGACAGAAGTTGGTACTTGGGACTGTGATGTTGCTGAGATAGGCCTGACCACAATATTGTTTGGAGTAATATGGGCTTTGGGACTCTGGGTTAGGAAAGCAGTGGAATGCTTTAAGCACTGCTTGATGAGCCTTACTAGTAGGAGCATGGAAAACAGTGGTGCTGAATATGATTTGATGAACTGATGAACTGTCTGGAGCTGAATCAAGAAGTTACAGATTACAATATGTTGCCTAGACATTGTTCTTGTGATATTTTCGTAAAGAAAGTGGCTGTCTTTGCCCTTGTCCAAAGAGTCTACCTGAGGCTAAAGTAAAGAGATTTGGGTTAATTGCTTTGGCAGAAGAAATCTCAAAACAACCTAGTATAGACTCTGTGATGTGGATCTAATGAATATATATGATGAAAAGGGGCAAGCTGAGCAAGGAAAAATATTTGAAGAGAAAGGGGACACCAGAAAGTAGAATAAAGCTAAATCCTATTTTCAAGGGGATAAACAGATTAAGAAATGGAATTAAGAGAGTGGTGACTTCAAGGCAAGATCCCACCCACCTAAGTTTCCAACTTGTAAAAAGGAACTAAAGGAAAGCTTAGAGCTGAGTGTGGCAGGTTACACTTTTAATACCAGCACTAGAAAGGCAAATATCTGAGTTTGAGGTCAGCCTAGCCTACAGAGCAAGTTTCAGGGCAGCCAAGCTTAGGTAGTAAAGGACAGAAAGCTGGTGAGGATGTAATTGAATAAGGAGGCCATGTTCCAGCCCCAGTAAGCAGCAGAACTTGCTGGCTTGGTCAAATGGTTCTGGCTTTAAAGTTAAGGATAAAAAAAAAAAAGAAGAAGTTATGGAATAAAGGCCCTGAGGTTACAAATGTGTTAGGGGTGTCACTGCATGGAGGCCCAGAGGGGTCATTGCATGAAGTTGTGACAGTGAAGCCTGGATTGGCTTGGACATCCCAAGATGTTAGAAATGCCAGAGTCATAGGATACCTGATGAAGAGAGCTGCTAACAGGGAATGGAACCAGCCCAAGAGAAAGAAGTGTGTTGTTGTCAACAAAGCTGAATGGATTTGGAGATATGGAGAGTATTTTGACATGAGACATGAAGATGCATAGTTTGGAGTTTGCCCCAGTCTTGTTTTGGTACAGTATTTCCTTGCTATGCTCCCTCCCTTGCATTTTGGAAGAGTAATATATACATGCCATTATATATTGAAAGTATGTGATCTGCTTTTTGATTTTTGATTTTATGGAGGATTACAGATAAAAGATAGCATGAATCTCAGAAGAGACTTTGAACTTTGGACTTTTAAAGATTGTTGAGACTGTGCTAGGCTATGGGAACTTTTGAAGTTGGACTAAATTCATTTTGCATTATGATATGGCTCTAAGCCTCTGGGGGCCAGGGAGTTGAATGTAGTAGCTTCAAAGAAAATGACCCCCAAAGAAAGTGGCAGTATTTGGAGTCATGGCCTTGTTGGAGGAAGTGTGTCACTGTGGGGGCGGGCTTTGAAGTCTCTTTTGCTCAAGTTTCCCTCACTGTGACAGAAGACTTCTTGTTGCCTGCAAGATGACAAAGATATCTCAGTTTCTTCTGCAGCACCACGTCTGCCTGCACGCCGCCATGCTCCCCGCCTTGACGATAATGGCTGAGCCTGTGAAACTGTGAGTGAGCCACCTCAGTCAAATGCTTTCCTTGTAACAGTTGCCATGGCCGTGATGTCTCCTCACAGCAACAGGAAACCTAACTAAGACAATGGGGCATCTCCTGAACCAGTCATAATGAATTCAGTAGAAATTTTTTGCAGGGGCAAGAAATACGAGCTACTCTCACTAAGTCCCCCTTTTTAATATTGCTTTTATTTGCATTATTAAACCTCTGTGGACTTCTTTGAATTTATGTGGAAGCGGCAGGTGTCTATATTGCAATAATGAGAGAGCCTAAAAAGATAAAAATGCCGTGCAGGAGCAAGAATGAGAATGTGACATCACAAAGCCTAAAGTTTACAAAATCAGAACTGTTCTGCATCCCTATATTTTCACACTTAACCTAACAAAATGCTGAGAAGCAGTAAGTTTTTAAAATACTATCCCTTGCAGGGGTCTCATTGGGACAGTTTCGTCTGTCACCTCTGTGACCGCTATTCGCTTACTATCTATCTCTGCTCTTGTCCTACAGTTGCCAAGATGAGTGTTTACAGCAGAGCGAGTACAGCAAACAAAGCTGAAAGAACTTCCTGGCCCTTTGCAGAAAAAAAAAACATTCAACCATTCAACCTCTTATTTCATCTTCCCAAGAGGATTTATAGTATTCACAAACGAGATTATATGTTCATGGAAAATCTTCAGTGATTTTGCAATAAATACAACTCATCTACTTGTGTTTGATGTGGCAGGGAGTGTTGGGTAGATGTATGTGCCTGTAGACATGTGCCCCTAAGTGCTGAGGGTGCACCTGCTATGAGAGCTTCCTGACTAGCCAGAGACTCTGGGTATTGTGTCCACTGAGCAACCACCATGGAAAGACACCACCTGACACCAGGAGAAAGAAGCTGGAGTCCCAGTGACGCCACCTTGGACAAGTCATTCAACCTCTAGTCCCTCAACTTTGGGATGAGAGTTCTCCTGTTTCACTCTTGGAGCTGTATGAATCAGATGAAATTCCTCCTCTGTGAATCCTTTGTTACCCCATGGATTACACAACACACGCAGTATCCCAAGGCTTTTAATATAAACGGCATTCAGAACACAGCTATTGCAGTCAGCTGACGATTGCCGGCCTCCAATTCCATCACCATGAACTTTCTACATGGCGTGCAAGAACCATAGCAAAGAAAACATCACTTTGAATTAAGAAATCTTGAGACCGAGGATCAACACATGAGGTCCTCTGGTCCATGTCCATGCTTGAAGTAATTTCTAAGCGGTCTTTTCCCTCTCACCGCCGGTGGTCCAGCCCACAGCATCTGCACCAGCCCTTCCCTCCCTTCCCTGTGGCTCAGACCTGCCTCTCTTCCCTCCTTTCTCTCTACTGTCTCCTTTATCCTCACCGTGCTCCTCTTTGATCCTTCACTCATTTCTAATTCTGAAGGCCCTTTGAGGAAGGGGGAGGGGAGGAAAACAAAAGGTTAATTTTCTCCAGCCTGCCCAGGCCGACTTAATGTAACAGAAGGCAGCAAATTGTATTGATTTAGTGACATGCAACTGTCCAGAAAGAGGTATTTATACATTATTCAGGACAAACACTGTCATAATGGACAAACAGCAGCAGCATCTGGGATGTTAATGTCTACAAATAAGATTATTCTTTGAAAGGATTAGGATGAAGCATTTTGTGTAATTAGATTTCTCCGTTTCAGGAATGAATTGCCTTTTAGCAGTAAAAGCTGTCACTGAGGGAGCCATTAGCTCCTTATAACTGAATTAAATGCATAATTAGTGACATGATCACATTAGGATTTGTTTCATTTTTAACTAATCGGAGGAGGGAGGGACCAAGGGAGAGTTGGAGAGAGGAGGCGGAGCCATTTCCAGGTCACTGCGGCCCTTCCTCAGCTGGGATAGGCCTCAGCTGGTGTGCTGAAGTTGGTAAAAGTCAGGCGTGTGTGAATCAGAGCCCGGGCCTCGCCACGGCGACGGCCAGGCTATTCATCACTGGGTGGTGGGTGACAGTGACTGATGGGCTAGGCCCGGGCCTGGCACTTCACCAGTGCAAGAATCATACGAGCCACGGAGCAGAATGGCAGCTGGAGCGCCGTGTCAAGTGGTGGAGAGACCAGAGCTATTAATAATGTGTGCCACATGATCTCAGCCGCGAGAAAACAATGATTTAGACATCGGTGAGAATAAAGATTTTACATTTAGTCCGGAGGTGACTCTTCCCCATGGCACTTGTAGAATAAATCGCTATGCAATCAGCATGTATGAAATCAGGCAATGCATATATTAGAGACTGGCTCACGAGGGAGGGGCGTGAGTGGGGATGTTGAAATCTTTGCGTGGGCTACGTGCTCCTAACTCCCTCTTCCTGGACTTCTGCTGCTGCTTCCGGTAGCCCGGGTAAAAGGACGATGAGAGAGTGTTTTCTCTCAGTCGCTCTCTCGCTTGCTCGCTAACTCACCCTTCCCTTTTCCGGCTTTGGGACCCACCACGGATGGCATGGGAGTACTAACAGATCTAAGATGCTCTCTATCTCATGGAACTTAATAGAACTGAAAGGGAGCTGGGAATCAAGTGTGCCTTGCTGAAATGTTGGCATTCTCTCTACCTTAGGGACCCTTAATCTTGTTTCTCGGTCTGAGAATTAGGAGGCACAGAAGTGAGAGCGGGGTTGGAGAAGAAGGTAAGCAGTAAATAATGTTTGCTCCACGTTAAGTATAGCCTGTGGCACTTTGGGGGTGAAGGATTCCCTCAGTGTTGTGAGGAAGGAGCTCAGCAGTGTGGCCTGAACCAACTCATAGGGACTGGAAATCATTGAATATCAGGTTCTTGATGGTTTGAGGTTCCCACCTGTAGTGATGAGGATTTCTCCAATGAAGTGAAGAATGATTAAGATGTCTCACCATCTCCAAACCCCAGCACTCCTCCACTAACATCATATAGAGATTCCCGGGGTTTACTGGTATGCGGTCATCTTTGATAGAGTGCATCTCAAAGACAGGAAATAAATTATAATTTAATGATCAAACGGATACCCTTGCAGAATTGACATGTTACCGTCCGTGTTCACGATGTGTTGCTTCAGAAAGATCAACTCATGATGATCAAAAATGGCTGAGAGACACCGTTGTCACTGGTAGCCATGATAGTTTGGGTAAGATGTTCTTTGCACCCAGCTGAGGGATGGTGAGGACTCACTAAGGTCTTGGTAACCTTTGCAACGTCATACGAAATCCCCTCAACTAACAGCTCAGCAACAGAGAAAGGAATTTATACTCTTTACAGATGCCTTTTATAGGACATTTTTACTTTCAAAACAGACTTTTTGTGCATTGCCTGAAACCTATGGAGCTTTCATAATGTTATGCCAGGGAAATGTATGTAAAAATTCACATATAACCTTTATATATTGGTGGGCATTAAGATTTTCCTGTTCTTTGAGGCAAATATTGACCTTGACTTCACCTCGGTCAATATTTACCTCTCAGGTCAATAGATCTTGATGTTCACCTCAACAGAAGTCAATATCTACTTATTATCTCATTTCTATCTGCCAGGTGCCCGTGTGTAATCAGTAATGTGAATTTTCTTCCCTTATGCATTTCTGAGGTTAAGATGGGATTAATTTGGGACCTTCTGCTTCCCATTTGTTAAATGCTTTCTCCCCACAGGAGCTCACGGCAACCCTCATGCAGAATATTAACTATGCATTTTTCCTTGTTCTCACTCATGGCAGGGGAAACATGCACAGAAAACAGAAAATGTTTTAAAATGAAAGCATTATTTTATTCAACAAATATTTATTGTCTTTCATATTTCTGGCCACATGAAGAGACAGACATGATTCCTGCCCTCAGGAAGCTTCCTGGGATGACCTATCCTTCCCAAACCTCTGTTTGTTGGAGGAGGCAAAGCAGCCTGCCCCAACATCCATAGAATAGTTCGTTTGCTTATTTTTTATTTGGTTTGGGGTAGAGGATATAATTTTTACAAATACCTACATATGCAAGGTTGTTCCAGTGAGCTGGCTCTTGGGGTGCAGGCGTGTTGGTCTGATATCTGTGGTGTGAATACTCATGTCATGGCTAACTTCAAGCCACAGGTGTGTCATCACTTCTGGGGCACTGGAAAGAGCTAGCCACCTCCAGCACACTATCGCTACTTCTTTTTTCTTATAATTTTATTATTTCTTGTTTGTGTGTGGGGGGTGTTATACATGTGGGATGTATATGTGTGTAGAGGTATATATGCACAGGTTGGGGGGTAGACATGTGGATGTATGTGTGTGTAGAGGGGAATGCACAGGCCTGTGTGTAAACGCCAGGTGTCAACAATGAGTACAGATCCTCAGGTGCTGGTCACTTAGATTTTTTGAGCTAGGGCTCTCCTAACTCATGGGACATAGGGCTCACTGATGCAGCCTCAGCTTGCTGCCAGCTGTCTCCATCTTCTGTGTGTTGAGATTTACAAACCTGAACCACCATGACCTGCTTTTTAAGTGGTTCGTGGGGATCAAACTCAGGTCCTCCTGCTTGCCAGGTCTCCCAGGGCTACTGTTCACACTCTACACCATCTGGTGATCCCCCATCTTCACTTTCTTCTCTACATCCCTTGTTTTTCCGCATAACTTTTTGAGGAATGCACTTCTTAAACTCACAAATTTCAAAACACCAGATCAGTTAATATACAAAGAGTATATTATCCAAGATTAGTAAACTCCACGGGAGTGTTCACACATGGCTAGGCAAAAGGACTCGGGCCTCCTCTCATGGAACTATGAGACTGTGACATTTGAGTCTCATGGATTTTACTTTGCTCTAAGGAAGGACTGAAAGAACCTCCTGAAATAGTTCACTGTGCCCCAGTGCCTACTCTTCTGATCTAATTGCCCCGTCCTTTAGCCAAATTCTCCATAAAACCTGATTTAGACTCCTTCTTCCTTCTGCTCGTGCTGAAAACTGGCTCTGTCTTCCGTGCCCTCCCAGAATCCTAAGAGCCCCACTGTAGGCGAGCAGCAGTAGAGGGGAGGGATGACATCACTTAGGGGAAGAGGGGGCGCCTCTAGGTTCTTCTTTGCCACGTTCACCACTGCCGTCCCTTTCACTGTTATTTCCTCCTCGTACCCACTTTTAGGTTTTGATTATAGGGGTGGGGTTTTCATTGGTCTGTTTGTGTTTGAGAAAGGGACCTCTTATGTGCTCTGGCCAGCCTGGAACTGACTCTGTAGAGCAGGCTGGCCTTAAACTCAGAGTTCAACCTGGTTCTTCCTCCCAAGAGCTGGGGTTACAACTTCACCATAACACCTGGCTATGCACACCCTGTCATCCCTGCTTTATAAACAGAGTCGTGTACTTGTGTAGGTGCGGTACATTGAAATAGGTGTGATATTGCTGTCCCCATGACCACTACATGTGTGACCTCACTGTGCTGCCTGTGTACGTGGTGACTGCGGCAGTAGTGGGCAGAGTGGATGAAGAACAACTTCAGATAGGCTATGCCTTATCCAAATGTATTTTCGTGTGTGTGTGTACACCTATGTGTGTAGATGGCCATGGGTGTTAGAGAGGGACTTCAAATCCTTGGCGCTGGAGTCACGGGTGTTTTTTAGTAAACCACCCAATGTGAATGCTGAGGTCCAAACCTGGATCCTCTGATAGAGCCGAAAGTGCTCTTAACTTCGCAGGCATCGCTCCAAGCCCAACTCTGAGATTTTCAGCTTTTGTAGCTTTTGAAACTATTTCTGTGTTAAGCTCCATTGTAATTTATATGCTGACAGTAACAGATTTGTTGACAGGATAGCTCAAACTGTAACTTTGGATTTTGAAAGTGTGTACTTCAGACCTTCCCCACAATACCTCTATACAGTGTTGTAATGAAGTCCCCGGAGTGCGGGCAGGGCTGAGCTGGGCAAAGACTGCTAGGCGGACAGATCCTTTGAGTGTCAGAACTTGTGGTAGCTCTACCCAGGAGTCACGTGATCTGGGGGAAGAACATGTTATTTTCCCAAAATATTTAGATTGGGTGCCTATTCACACACCTTCTCACCTCAGACGAGCTATTTAGCCTATCTGAGCTTCCATGTCTTCATCAGCAAAACGGGAATTTTAATGCACATAATATCTTTGTCATGAAGATTAAATACCAAAAGTCACCTGAAAGTCCTGGCTAGATACAAGAACAGGTGGATTTTATTTAGTTCCCTCTTCCCATCACCACTACAAATACCACACATGTAGAAATTGCACTGATAGCAAGACTATATGTATTTTTAATGCACTACACATCCAGCCATACACATACATGTATACACATCATATACATATGCACACAGATAACACCTTGTATAAATTATGGACTCAAACTGTGGGCGTGATGAGGAAACAATCATGAAATTGACCACAGCGGAGAGGAAGGTGACAAAGAAGAGTGGTGACTGTCACATTGTGTCCCCAGGAGGCAGAACAGGGTCATCACTGGGGTAAAATGTATTCAAATGTTATCTCAGTGGATTGTACTGGACTATCACAAAAACAGAACTCAAATTCTTGCAAGAAATGCTTAATTCTATCTGTTCTGGTTTTTTCTTTAGTGAAGACAATAGTGCTTTCTCTAGATAAAGGCCTACTTTAAAATTTGGGTTTCTAGGAAACAGTCCAGAAACAACTTCTCAGGTGGCTAGAACGTCAGTATGAACACCAGTCACACGATAAGATAGAAAGAGTTTTTCATTCCAGCATTTCCTAAAGAGGAAAGGCAATCATCAGGAGGTAATTCCTATGAATAAAACTTAAATTCGCTTTAAATATCGTAACTATTCTTACCAGAAAGAGTCTCCTGCCGAGATAGAGTGACTATGAACATCTATCTAATGTTATTGAGCCAAGAACCCTGCCCCTTCCCTGATCTAAACATATAAAAGGTGCCCCTTCCGTGGACTGAGAGGCCCTCTCTTCTCTGGTCTCAACAACCGCAGCAGTGGGCATGTTACAAAAGCTGCTTTGGCCCTGTATCTTGCTGGTGGCTGACGTGAGGTGTATTCCCTCAGGGAAGATTCCTTTTGCCACAGACCAGCTCTGCTCCCATCTTGACTGCCTCATTCACCTATAGAGGTGAGAAGCAATGGTCCCCAAAGGTTCCCAGCTGCTGCTCACTGTCCCATTGCTTTCTGTTCCCTCCAAGATGTACAATATAGAATTCAGCCCAAAGAAAAACAGCTTCCAGTGGGCAACGACACTCATTTCCAAGTGATGTGCGCAGCCTGACACGGTTAGAACGGTGATCGTTTCGGTTCTAAACTGAGTGTGACGGAAATCAATAGCTCTCTTTCACCTCTGAGAAACTGGGTTCAGATCTGAATTTGCTCCCCAGTGAAATCAATTTGGTGGCCTCTTAACCCAGTGTCTGGGAACCACTGGTCCCCATCACATAGTCACCCTGCCGCTTTTATTCAGCCTGGTTGCCTTTTCTTGGGAGAGATGAGAGCTCATAGGTGAGGAAGGAGCTGAGGGGGGCCAAGAATGAAAGGTGACTAGGAGAAACCTGAGAGCCACCAGTCAGCCCTGCTGGCTCCCTACCAAGAGGGAATCTGATGGCAGCAAAGGAAAAAAAAACCTGGAGAGTCCCCACACTTGTAGCGAGCCTTTTCTCTCCAGCTAATCCTGCTGCGTTGCCCATGCCCTTCTTCTTTTATAATTAAAACAAACTTTAGACTTAAAATTCTCAATGAAAGGCATACTAGGTTTTGAAAGGAGGGGGGAAATCCAATATATATCAATACTACTTGAAATGTTAAGTTCTAAGGAACCAAACACTTAAAATACTCTCAAAACTCCCAATTTTAATCAGCTCTCATGACAAAACTGTTCTCACATTTTTAGTATTGCTGCCCTGACATTATCTTTAAAGGAATTATTTATGTACGTATACTCTGTATATATACAGGAACTGAGAGATAAAGAAGTGATTGATTTCTGCCAAGATTGTCACCCTCTATTGCCAAGGTTGAGTGTGTAGATATTCTCCTTAAGATTTATTTTTATTTTTTTTTAGTTATGCATGTGTGCATGTCCATGTGTGGGTATAGGCAGGTGAGAACAGGTGCTCAAAAGACCAAGGGAACAAGAGCCCCTGGAGTTGGAGTCATGAGTCACCTGACATGGGTACTGAGAGCAGAATTCTGGTCTCAGCCAGGTCTTATATAAGCTCCTAACTGCTGGCTGTCTCTCTAGATCCTAGCGTATAAATATTCACAATAATAGCATTCTTTAAAATGTTTCATTCCCAGTTCTTTTGAAATTTTAGGAATTTGGCTTTCAGGACTGTAAAAACTTTAACTTTATATACAAAAATGATGTTTTGGCTCCATAGTCAACAACAAAGCCAACAAGAGGTAACCTTACTATTTGAAAGCAGCGCAGCGTGGCCTGGAGTGTACAGTCTTACTTCCGCGCGGCTGAGGCTGTTTACTTACCCCACGAGAACGCGTGCGGTCCCTTCCCTTAAAGCTGAAAAATTACAATCAAACTAGCTCTTGGACATTTCTATTTAAGGGTTTGTGTTTTTCATATAATTTAAAAAGAAAATTTGAAATTCAAACATAATGATATAATTTCCCCCTTCTCCTCTCTTCCTTCCAAGCCCTTGCATGTACCTCTCCCGGGATTTTTAACACGTTTTAAAACTTTTTTTTGGCAAAGCTATTTAAGCATATTATTTACGTATTCACTATAGTCACGTTATTTCTAAATATGTACATCCACTGAGGATCTGTAGTTACTAAAATTCCGTTTTCCTAATTTGACTTATAAGGCCCATGATCCAGCCTGTATTCCTTACCCAGCTTCCCAGAGCTGTTTTCCTTTTCTTTTTTATCTTCTTCTTTTTTTTTCAGCTGCTTACACAGTAATAGGATTCCTTCCAGCCTTCTCACACTTACTTGTTTGTACTTTAACCCCCACTGACCGAGGGTTTCATTGCCTCTCAGTCCCTGCGCGCTCACCTCAGAACATCTCTGATGCTCCTCCTTGTGCCTCCCTGCCCTTTCCTTCTCCACCAGATCAATATTTATTGTTTCCTCTTGACTTTTTAGCTTTTACTAGTAATTTTACTGTGTTTTTAGTTATGCAGCCATCCCCCAGTGCAGCAGAACATTGTAATCCTCCTAAAGCTCTCTTCACAGATGCTCAGGTTCTCCTTCTCCTCCCAGACCGTGCAGCCCGGAAAAGGCCTCATGGGCCTTTCCTGGGGGTTTCTACAAGCAGAACCCACAGAAAATGCTCAGCTGCTCTGGTTGGCCCTTGTCAACTTGACACAAGCTAGAATCACCGGGAGGAAGGAACCCCAACTGAGAACTACTTCCATCAGACTGGACTCTAGACAAGTCTGTAGGGCATTTTCTTGTTCTTTTTTTTTTTTTTTAAGATTTATTATGTAGCATGGTAGAATAATGGTCTTTTTTTAGAAGAATAAAAACAAAATTTATGCCATACCTGGAATACAGAAAACCTCTAAAGACGCCCCATAACTCCATCCCAACCTCCAGTCCCTAGCAAACACAGTGTACCAGATGAAGTTCAGCATGTGCCCACATAACTCGCTCACAAGATAAGAGATAAAGCAAATGTCCCAGCCCCTGGCAGTCTCATAGTTTGTCACGATCATCAGAGTCTTCCACACTCACTGCAGCATTAATGCCACACAAAGCCACAGTCCAAAGACACAGGAATGTTCTAGCAGCATGACTGCTTCTTGAGAGCCCTGCTCCAGGTGAATTGGGAGGCTCACAGTGCGGGCCTCTAAGGAATGCCACTGTCCCTGGAGAAGCAGTTGGAGGTCACATGGTAGAGACGTCTGTTATTTGCACATCAGTATTTCCAGTGGTAAATTAGTTAATAAAGTCCTCAACGTTAAGAGGCTGTCCTGTCCACGATGGTCACATCTGGACTTGGTCCCTTTGGTCCTTCGCAGCTTCTGCTTCATTCATACACAAGGAAGCCTTATTGGGAATGGGATAGTCGAGAAGGAGGAAGGACAGAGATGAGAGCAAGGAAAGAAATATCTTGATTGAGGAAGCCATTATGGGGT
Organism: Ondatra zibethicus; assembly: GCA_004026605.1. Taxonomy (NCBI): domain Eukaryota; kingdom Metazoa; phylum Chordata; class Mammalia; order Rodentia; family Cricetidae; genus Ondatra; species Ondatra zibethicus. The sequence continues at coordinate 29,739 of PVIU01012585.1, read as the reverse complement.
TAGCAAGAAACCTGGCTCTAAAGAAACTTCCAGGAATCCACAAGGATGACCCCAGCTAAGACCCTAAGCAAAGAGGAGAGGGGGCCCGATCTTGACTTGCCCTATAGTCAGACTGATAAATATCTTAAATATCACCAGAGAACCTCATCCAGCAACTGATGGAAACAGAGACAGAGACCCGCATCGGAGCACTGGACTGAGCTCCCAAAGTCCAGTTGAAGAGTGGAATGAATGAGAATATGAGCAAAGGGATCAAGACTATGATGGGTACACCCACTGAAACAGTCTACCTGAGCTAATGGAAGCTCACTAACTCCAGCTGGACTGGGAAGGAACAAGCATAGGACCAAATTAGTCTCTCTGAATGTGGTTGACAGTTGTGTGGCTGGGGCAGACTTGGGGGGGGGGCCACTGGTAGTGGCACCAGAATTTATCCCTATTGCATGTACTGGCTTTTTGGGAACCTTTTCTCTTTGGAGGATGCCTTGTTCAGCCTATATATAGTAGGGAGGGTTTTGAACCTTCCCCAAAGCAATGTGCCTTACCTTCTCGGAGGATTGGATGGGAGGTAGGGTAGGAGGGTGTGTGGAGGGAATGGGAGGAGGGGAGGGAGTGGGAACTTGAATTGGTATGTATAATTCAAAAAGATAGTTTGTTTTCTTTTAAAAAATAAAAAGGGGGCCGGGCGGTGGTGGCTCACGCCTTTAATCCCAGCACTTGGGAGGCAGAGGCAGATGGATCTCTGTGAGTTCGAGGCCAGCCTGGTCTACAAGAGTTCCAGGAAAGGCTCCAAAGCTACAGAGAAACACTGTCTTGAAAAACCAAAAAATAAATAAATAAATAAATAAAAAATAAAAAAATAAATAAAATAAAAAGGGAAAGAAAAAAGATGTATTATGTATACAATCTTCTGTCTGTATGTATGTTTCCACACCAGCAGAGGGCACCAGATCTCATTACACTCATTACATATGATTGTGAGCCACCATGTGGTTGTTGGGAATTGAGCTCAGAACCTCAGAAGAACAGTTGCTCTTAACCTCTGAGCCATCTTTCCAGTCCCCCATTTACTAGATTAATGGTTGATGTGGGAGAACTCAGCCCACTGTGGGAGGTGCCATCTCTGGGCTGGTGGTCCTGGTGGTATAAGATAGCAGGTCATGGGGAGCAAGTCAGTAAGCAGCACCCCTCCACGGCCTCTGTATCAGCTCCTGCCTCCAGGTCCCTGTCCTGTGTGAGTACCTGCCTTGAGTTTGGTTAGGATATGTAAGTCAGATAAACCCTTTCCTCCCCAGTTGCTTCTGATTGTGATGATTGAGCACAGCAGTAGATAGCTAGCCAGTAGAGTTCAGCCTCTTCCATTTAGCATCCCTTGGTTTATCTGTAGTATAGCATGGTTGAGAGTTGGCTTCTTCTCATTGCTATGTAAAATATGTATTTCACCCACATTGCCAGTGTATTATCCAGTTGCTGGACATTGTTTCCATGTGGAATATTATTTTAAAATGCTGCCGTAGAGTATATGTCAAACAGCTGCATGAGTATATATTTCTGTATCTCTTGAGAAGACATCTAGAGTAGAAAAAATGGGCTTTATGATATATGTGTGTTTAACTTCTCAATAAGCCTGCCCAGAATTGTTCAAAATGGCTCTGCCACAGTGTGGAAGTTCCTACGCCCCAAATTCTCCCGGCATCACACAGTTTTGATTTATAATTCCATATTAAATGTCTATCCTAAGCAATTTTCATACACTTGCTACCTCTTTACATAGCTTCTTCAGTGAAAGACTTGTTCAACTGTTTTAGTTTTACTTTAACATTTTTCAATCTTCTGCTTATTGAGTTCTAAGAAGAGTTTATGCTGTAGATACATGTGTCCTTGATCAAATTTTTGCTTTGTACATATTTTCTCCTTGCAAATGCTGTTGTGTTTTGTTCTGATGTGCAGATCAAGTCAGCCTTTTCTAGTTACACTTGGGTCTAAGAACGCTTTGCTGAGCCCTAGACCACGGACATCTCCTCCTGTCTTTTCAGTAAGTTTACTTCTTACATTAGGTCCTATCATCCATTTTCGGGGAGGCTCTGTCTCTTTTGTTTATTTATGATCCAGCAACAGTGAGATTTTAAATTCATCTTTTGTATGTAAATATCTAATTGCTTTGCAATCTTTTTTTCACAATTATTTTTCAAAAACTGTCCTTTCTCCTATTGAGCTGGATCCATTGATTTCTCAAAATCTAACTGACTGCAATGTGAGCTTTAATTCTGGACGTTCAGACCTGTCCCACTGATGCTTGTGACTATCCTATACCTGGTCCTCCCTGACCCCATCACTGTCCAGCAAGCTTAGAAACTTGTAAGTCTTTCAACTTTGTTCTTTTTCAAAATTATAGCATCAATTTTGTATTGGCACATTCTTATATAAAATTTTTGAGTCAACCTATCAGCTTCTGCACAAAAAAAAAATACTGCTGGGGTTTGAGTACGAATTGTGGTCCATTTTAACCAATGTCATTTTTACCAATCTTTATCCATGAACATGGAATACCCCATAACTTTTTCAAACCTTCATTTTAATAATTTCTCTCAGTAATGGTTTTGAGTTTTGAGTATAAATAACTTGCAAATTTTTGTTAAATTTATCCCTGATAAATTTACTTCTCTAGGTCCTGTTTATTAATATTATTTTTTAATTAAGTCTCTAGCATAAAATGCTCCCTTGCTTCCTATATCAAATTCTTAGCCTCTTTTTAATTGTCACTGTTACACACACACATGCACACACACATGCATGCACACACACACACACACACCTGTTTTCTACATTTGACCAGTTTGAGTTTTCTGCAACTGTCTTCATCTGTTGCCAAGAGGCATGTCTTTGATATGTGCTACACTTATCTGTGAGTATAGGATAAATATTCAGAATGTGGTTAGGAATTACGGTAACGTAGTAAAGTGGCAGAGACCCTTGATGTTATTTATAATAGAGTTGGTCATTTTTTCTCTTTTGATTTCAGTTTTGGAGGGTTCATCACTATTACATAAAAATATTGTTGCATTTTTTTGTTCTGAAACCTTTCATCTTTCTGAACTCATTATAAGTTGTACTTATTTCTGAGTAGGTTGGCTCCAGACTCACATCTGACAAGACCCTTCAGACCTAACCAGGCCAAATACAAGACTCTGCCTGACAGGTCTTCTGTAGAGAACCATCCCCCTTCTCTGTAGAGACTCAGAGCACTGTCAACATGCTGAGTTATCAGAACCTTGTGGCCAAACCCTTGATTTCTCCAATACAGGCTAGATATACTCAAATACCCATCTACACTTGTAGTCCACACCTCAGGTCAGAAATTTCCTTAGTGAAATCCTGGGATGTAGCACCTCCCAAGAGCCTTTGGGACACCTTACTGGAGGCATTGGCCTCTGCTCATTTGATTTGATGTGGTTGATATACCCAGTGTCAGCCTGTTGAAGAAAACTGATTTTCCTTCTCTGAGCAGCTATCATTTGCAAACAGCTTCTTAACTAGGGATTTCTCTCCTCTGTGCTGGGACTTTTTTGTCTGGCTTGAGAAGGTTTGTGCATACTGTCACAGTCTCTGAGAGTTCATATGTGCATCTGCCCTGCTAGGTCTGAAAAATGGTCTGTCTGATGTGGGATTTCCCTCTATATGCTGTGAATACCATTGGTTAATAAAGACACTGTCTTAGGCCTGTGATAGGGTAGAGTAGAGCTAGGTAGGGAAAACTAAACTGAATGCTGAAAAAAGGAGGCAGAGTCAGAGAGAAGCCATGGAGCCGCCACCAGAGACAGACATGCCAAATTTTTGCCAGTAAGCCGCAACCACATGACAATACACAGATTAATGGAGATGGGTTAAATTAAGTTGTAAGAGTTAGCCAATAAAAAGCTAGAGCTAATGGGCCAAGCAGTGATTTAATTAATACAGTTTCTGTGTGGTCATTTCGGGTCTGAGTGGCAGGAACAAACAAGCAGCCTCATACAACAAATTGGCAGCAATGTGGCCAGCTAAAATCCACTTAAAATGTGAGAGAGTTTGGGAAGGAATTCTAGGTACAAACAAAACAAAACAAAATAAAAACAAAAACAAAAGCAAAAAACAGAGTTAAGCACATCTTAACACCATGGCTCCTTTAAGAGAGGTTTTCCTGATTCAGCAGTAGCAGAAAAAAAAAGCCGGGCAGTTTTGAAATGGTTTCCTGGGCCACACTGCCAGGAGACCAAGCATTTAAATGGATTTTGTGAGCAGAGTGCTACACCTAGCTTAATGGACACATAGACCCACTGTGTGCCTGAAAATGGGGCTGTTAGCATAGCTTGTACTGAACAGACCTCCACCCCACCATGTTGGACTGGGCAAAACAAGGAGGCAGGGCTGTATTTCCCCTAACAAGGCTGCTGCTTAGGTTTTTAAGAAGCACTTAGCATTTTAAGAAGCACTTAGCATTTTAAGAAGTCATCCTGGTCAAAAAAGGATTATAGATACACAATAAAGATGGATTCAGACATAAAAGACCTCTAAATGAGACACAGTGTGTTTTAAAAATGTACATAGGCTTGGGAGAGAGAAGAAAAAGAGTATAGAGAGTTATAAAAGAAACTAAATGGTTTATAAAAAATAAAACAAAGTCTTTAAAGAGACAGAGTACAGACAGTCATAGATTAAAAGGAGTAAAGAAAAATAAGCCACATAAAGATGGAAAATTCACAGAGAATCTGTATTATATATATTACTCTGTTTTCTTTGAATTTTTTGACTGTGAAGGCGCTAAGTAACCAACATATATACTTTAAAGGTATCTTGTCTTCAAAATTTGAGTCTAAGGATTTGTTGCTTTGAAAAAAAGGTTCTTCTTTTGTTTCCACAGAAGATGAAAACCTATGGATTTCTTCCAGACTAATGTGGTTTGATGCAACAAGACCCCCTGAAAAGTCACCATACACCCACCCCAAAAATATTTCACCTAATAAACAGCAGGAAGCAGTTTGGAGAGAACCATGCCCAAAACCCCAAATATTGTTCATTAATGTTTGTTTATATTTAAAGGGTGATATGCTATAGAGATTTGCATTGGTATGGATATTGCTTTATTGATACAAATTCAAGGTTAATTTTGTTATATGTATGTGTCTGCTCTTGATTAATGTATTGTGTTTCTGCAGCTTATTTAAAATGTAATATATAATTAAGAAATATAGGTTAATAGATAATCATCTATAACAGTCAATCTTGTGGTCATGTTACTTAGGTTTTCTAGATATATAGAGATATATTTCAGTTAGATAGATAATCTTCAACTCTTTAAAAGGCAACAGATTATGGTATTTAAATTGTTTTAAGAACTTAGGACTTTTCATGGCATTGGGACACATCTGCTCCTGACAGCACCAATTACTTCAAGAGGGTGATGGGCATTGAAGAGGCTCCTCATGGAGTTTGTTAGCCATTTTGCAATAAACTACTCTTGCCTGGACTGCTTGATGGTATGCTGTGTGAACTGGACATGCAGGACCCACAGAGAAATGACTGCTGAACTTGCCTAAAGGTGAGATGGTCCTTCAGGGTTCTTGCTACATGAAAGAGAGTCTGCCAGACATTCTGTAGGACACAGAAGAAAGCAACCGATGGACTTTGCCATTACAAGGCAGACAGATCTTCAAATTTCCTGCTTCATGGAATGAAGCATGACACTATGGGCCTATAGGCTGAAGATGGATTCCCCAATGGTACAGAAGAACTTTGGGTGACTGTCCAGGCAGCAACTGTATGCTTTTTACTTGAAAAAGTCTCTGTGTGTACTTGGAAAAACCATGCATCTTACTACTGTTAGTAGATCATCCTCAAAACATCAGTCTAGTCAAATTGACTGATACTTTAAAGTTTTCTAGATCTTTGTTGTATTTCCCCACTTTCTTGTTCCATCCACATATTTAAGAAAATAAATAAATAAAATGTAGCAGTGTAGCTAGCGAGATGACTTGGTGCCTACTGCCAAGCCATGATAAGCTGTGTTCAATTCCCAAGGACCCACATGGTGGAAGGACAGAGCAGCCCACTCAAGCCTCTCCCCCTCAATAAATAAATGTAATAAAAAATTAAGGTTTTTATGTGACAACGAATTTGTCAGTTACCATTGTCATGTTTCTTATCCATCATTTCAGATTTCCTGGCTTTGCTTCAGGTATCTTGTGTTTTCTGTCACCAGAGGTCACATGCAAACCCTTGGTCATTGTAAATATCTCCTTCTCCTCTAACATTTTCCATGATACTTTTTCTGGTTTTACCACAATCTTATTTTTTCTGTTGAAATAGGGCATTTCCAAATGCATTTTCTTAAATGTATTATTCTGAATTCAAATCTAAAGCAGGTCTCTATAGCAGCAAACTTTTGACCTCCATCCCGCCAGTCTTGCTTTTTAGTCCTGCACATTAAGTCTGTTGTGTTGAATGAGATTGTGGATGTGATGCCCTCTGGCTGCCATTGTTTTGCTTTTGTCTTTTGGAGATTATTTTGTTTTATGAGGTTTTTATCCTCCTTGCATTTCTATGAATCAAACCCAGAGTCTTGTGCGTGCTAGACAAGCACCCTGCCACTGGGTATCATTACCAGTCCTTGTCAGAGCCTCTTTTACAGACTTCTTTTGTATTAAGTAGATTTTTTCTTAATTATACATTTTTTATTGTTTTTATTGAGCTATATATTTTTATCCAATCTGCTCTCTTCCTCTCCCTTCCCCTTCTACCTTCTCCCATGGTTCCCATACTCCCAATTTACTCAGAAGATCTTGTCTTTTTCTACTTCCCATTTAGATTGCATCAATGTATGTCTCTCTTAGGGTCCTCATTGTTGTCTAAATTCTCTGGGATTATGATTTGTAGGCTGGTTTTCTTTGTTTTATGTCTAAAAGGCACTTATGAGTGAGGACATATGGTATTTGTCTTCCTGGGTCTGGGTTACCTCACTCAATTTTATATTTTCTAGACCCATCCATTTGCCCACAACTTTCAAGATGTCATTATTTTTTTCTGCTGTGTAGTACTCCATTGTGTAAATGTACCACATTTTCCTTATCCATCGCCCAGTTGAAGGGCATTTAGTTGTTTCCATGTTCTGCCTATGACAAACAATACTTCTATGAATATAGTTGAGCACATGTCCTTGTGGTATGATTGAATATACTTTGGGTATATACCCAAAAGTAGTGTTGCTGGGTCTTGAGGAAGGTTGTTTCCTAATTTTCTGAGAAAACAACACACTGACATCCAAAGGGGTTGTACCAGCTTGCATTCCCACCAGCAATGCAGAAGTGTTCCCTTTTCCCTACATCCTCTCCAGCATAAGTTGTCATCAGTGTTTTTGATCTTAGCTATTCTACAGGTGTAAGATAGAATTTCAGAATTGTTTTGATTTGCATTTCTCTGATGGCTAAGGATGTTGAGCATTTCCTTAAGGGTCTTTCAGCCATTTTAGATTCCTTTGTTGGAAATTTTCTGTTTAAGTCTGTACTCCATTTTTTTAATTGGGTTATTTGTTCTTTTGATGACCAGTTTTTTTGTATGTTTTGGAGATCAGCCCTCTGTCTTATGTGGGATTGGTGAAGATGTTTTCCATTCTGAAGGCTGTCGTTTTGTTGACCATGTCCTTTGTTTTACAGAAACTTTTCAGTTTCAGGAGGTCCCATGTATTAATTGTTTCACTCAGTGTCTGTGCTACTGGAGTTATATTTAGGCAGTGGTCTCTTGTACCAATGCATTCAAGTGTACTTCACAATTTCTCTTCTATAAGGTTCAGTGTAGTTGGCTTTATGTTGAGGTCTGTGATCCATTTGGACTTGGATTTTGTGCATGGCAATAGATATGGATCTATTTGCATTCTTCTACACGTTGATATCCAGTTATGCCACCACTATTTATTAAATATGCTTTCTTTTATACATTTTTTATTTTTTGCTTTTTTGTCAAAAATGAAGTGTTTGTAGGTGTGTGGATTAATATCTAAGTCTTCAATTTGATTCCATTGTTCCTCCTGTCTATTTTTATGCAAAAACTAGGTTGTTTACAGTACTGTAGCTCTGTAGTAGAGTTTGAACTCAGTGAATGTGGTGCTTCCAAAAGTTCCTTTATTGTACCGGATTGTTTAGGCTATCCTGGGTTTTCTTTGCTTTTCTGTATGAAGATGGGTATTGTTCTTTTGAGGTCTGTGAAGAATTTTGCTGGGATTTTGTTCGTCATTGCATTGAATCTGTAGATTGCTTTTGGTAAGATTGCCAATTTTACTATGTTAATTCTATCTACTCAAGAGCATGGGGGATCTTTTCACTTTCTGGTGTCTTCTTCAATTTCTTTCTTCAAAGACATAAAGTTCTTGTCATACAAGTCTTCCACTTGTGTGGTTAGACCTACTCTGAGATATTTTATGCTATTTGTGGCTATTGTGAAGGGTGTTGATCCTCTGATTTCTTCCCCAGCCCTTTTATCATCTGTGTACAGGAGGGCTACTGATTTTTTTTGAGTTAATCTTGTATCCTGCTACATTACTGAAAGTGTTTAAGAGTTGTAGAAGTTCCTTGGTAGAATTTTTGGGATTGCTTATGTATACTATCATATCATCAGCAAACAGTGAGAGTTTGACTTCTTCTTTTCCAGGTTGTATCCGCTTGATCTCCTTTTGGTGTCTTATTGCTCCAGCTAGGACCTCAAGAACTATATTGAATAGATATGAAGAGAGTGGACAACCTTGTCTTGTTCCTGATTTCAGTGGAATTGCTGGGAGTTTCTCTTCATTTAGTTTGATGTTGGCTGTTGGCTTGCTGTATATTGCCATTGTATATTATGCTTAGGTATGTTCCTTGTATCCCTGCTCTCTCCAAGACCTTTATCATAAAGGGATATTGTATTTTGTTGAAAGCTTTTTCAGCATCTAATGAGATGATAATGTGGGTTTTTTCCAGCTTGTTTATATGGTGGATTATGTTGACAGATTTTCATATGTTGAACAATCCCTGCATCTGTGGGATGAAGCTGACTTGATCATGGTGGATGATTTTTCTGATATGTTCTTGGTTTTGGTTTGCCAGTATATTATTGAGTACTTTTGCATCAATGTTTATGAGTGAGATTGTTCTGTAATTCTCTTTCTTAGTAATGTCTTTGTGTGGTTTCAGTATCAGGGTAATTATAGCTTCATGAAAAGAGTTTGGCAATGTTCCTTCTGTTTCTATTGTGTGGAACAATTTGAGGAGTATTGGTATTAGTTCTTCTTTGAAAATCTTGTAGAATTCTGAGCTGAAGCCATTTGGTCCTGGACATTTTTGGTTGGGAGATTTTTGATGACTATTTCTATTTCTTCAGCAGTTATAGGTCTATTTAATTTGCTTATCTGGTCTTGATTTAATTTTGGTAAGTGATATTTATCTGCAAAAAAATTGTCCATTTCCTTTAAGTTTTCCATTTTTGTGGAATACAGGTTTTTGAAATATGTACCAATGATTTTCTGAATTTCTCCATGTCTGTTGTTATATCCCCCATTTGTTTCTGATTTTGTTAATTTAGATAGTCTTCCTCTGCCTTTTGGTTTGTTTGGATAAAGGTTTGTCTATTTTGTTGCTTTTTCTCAAAGAACCAACTCTTTGTCTCATTGATTCTTTGTATTGTTTTCTTTGTTTCTATTTTGTTGATTTCAACTCTCAATTTGATTATCTCCTGAAGTCTAGTCCTCTGGGTGAGTTTTCTTCTTTTTCTTCTGGAGTTTTCAAATGTTCTGTTAACTCACTAGTATGGGATTTTTCCAGCTTTTTTATGTAAGCATTTAATGCTATGAATTTTCTTCTCAACACTGCTTTCATTGTGTCTCATAAATTTGGGTATGTTGTGTAGTCATTTTCAATGAATTTTACAAAGTCTTTAATTTCTTCCTTTATTTCTTCCTTGAGCCATTGATGATTCAGGTGAGCACTGTTTAATTTCCATGTGTTTGTGGGATTTCTGAAATTAGTATTCCTGTTGAATTCTAATTTTAAGCCATAGTGATCCTATGAGATACATGGGGTTATTTCAATTTTTTTGTATCTGTTGAGGTTTGTTTTGTTACCTAGTATGTGGCCAATTTTTGAGAATGTTCCATGCGGTTCTGAGAAGAAGGTATATTCTTTTACGTTTGGATGGAATGTTCTATAGATGTCTGTTAAGTCCATTTGAGTCATAACATCTGTTAGTTACCTTATTTTTCTGTTAATTTTCTGTCTGACAGACCCTTTCAGTGGTGAAGGTGGGGTGTTGAAGTCTCCTACTCTTAGTGTGTGTGGTTTGATGTGTGATTTAAGCTTTAGCAGTGTTTCTTTTACATATAAGGGTGCCCTTGTATTTAGGGCATAGATGTTCAGTATTGAGATTTCCTCTTGATGGATTTTTCCTGTGACTAATAGGAAATGCCCTTCTTTGTCTATTTTGATTGATTTTAGTTTGAAGTCTATTTTGTTAGATATTAGGATAGCTACACCAGCTTCTTTCTTAGGTCCATTTGATTTGAAAATTTTTTCCTAACCTTTTATTCTGAGGCTATGTCTGTCTTTGACGTTGAGGTGTGTTTCTTGTATGCAACAGAAGGATGGATTCTGTTTTCATATCCAATCTGTTAGCCTGTGTCTTTTTATAGGTGAGTTGGATCCATTTATATTAAGGGATATTAATGACTAATGATTGCTAGCTCCTGTTATTTTAGTTCTCATTGTTGGTGATGTTATTGTGTGTGTGTTTCCCTTCTTTGGGATTTGCTGCTGTGAAATCATCAATTGTCTGTGTTTTTGTGGATGTAACCAACTTTCTTGGGTTGGGGTTTTTCTTCTAGTACTTGGTGTAGGGCTGGGTTTGTAGCTAGGTATTAGTTAAATCTGGTTCTGTCATGGAATATCTTGTTTTGTCCGTCTATGGTGATTGAAAGTTTTGCTGGGTATAGTAGTCTGGCATCTGTGGTCTCTTAATGCCTGCATAACACTTGACCAGAACCTCCTGGCTTCCACTGTTTCCATTAAGAAGTCAGGTGCAATTCTGATAGGTCTGCCTTTATATGTTACTTGGCCTTTTTCCTTTGCAACTCTTAGTATTCTTTCTTTATTCTGTATGTTTAGTAGTTTTTTTTATTACTGTGTGGTGAGGAGACTTTTCTTGATCCAGTCTATTTGATGTTCTGTAAGCTTTTAAGTAGAAATTTTAAGTGTGATTTTTAATTCTTTTGTTTTTATCGTCATGGTTTTATTATTCTTAGTGGTTGCCCTAACGTGTAACTAATTCATCAGAATCTGTTTGTTTTCTTAGTTTTTTGATTGAAAACGGGTCATTCTCCATAACTTAACAACAGCTCCTGTCCCTGAGGAGCTGTTGTTTGTGTACTGGCAAATGGCACAAAAGCCCCTCTCTTTTGGGTGGTGCCTCTTCTGAGCTTGCTGATGGTCGTTGTTTTCATCCTTATTTTTACATTTCAACCTCTCTTTCTGAGGGCTATTTGTCAATATGACCATTTAATTAACAGCCGAAAGTTGACCGCAGTACTACTGTGAGGCAGGAACGTTTGACTCTGGGTCATGGAGCAAGCAAGGGTGAGGGATTGCACTCATAGCTGAGGATGTTCAGAGCATGTCCTACTACTGTTTTGGCTGTTTGGTCTGACCACGTTCAATGCCTCACAGTCATGGAGGAACAAGGCATAGACATATCCTCTCCATTGTTTCCCGAGCATCCCAGCACTGCTCACAGGGGCACATCCCCCCAAACTGCCAGGGATGCTCCGGAAGCTAGCACAGTTCACCGTAGCTGTCTACTTCCTCGGTCTCCCTCCTAATTCTCTTTCCAGTCTGCTTTGTCTTTCCCAGTGACAACTGCACACTCACTGTGAAGCTGGTCTTCTTGACTGCCACTGTTACTGTTCCTGTTTAAAACCATTCCTCTCCACATGGGTTTGCTCCAAACCTAACTGGTGTTGTCCAGGTGTACTCGCAACTGCCCTTTCCTCATAGAACTTTGGTGCCAGAGGATTGGAATGCCATAGGCTGCCATCAATCCTTAAGATCTGGGCATTTTCTGGGATAAATGTTTCTTAACTTGTCTCCTGACTTTGACCAATTTCCTAGAACCTTATTCAGCTCTGGCACTGAGGCTGGAGGACTTGGCTGGACCATCGCTCCACAATCCCAATGCTCCCTTCCAAACCTGCCATTCTCATCTTTTGTCTGACACTACTCCTTATATAGCTCCTGCTAAGCCTAAAATAATTTCCCTTTGATGTTCTCACATCCCATCCTGGGCTGTTGGCACAGAATTTTCCATAATCTCACAGATGACTTCTCTGCATACCTACCTGACTCTCTCACTGGGCTGCGAGGCTCAGAGAACAGAGAATGTGTCTTTGCTGCCCATTCCTACATTCCAGTAGGAGCCGTACATTTGCCATGATAGACATCAAATGAAAATTAATTGACTTGAATGAGTGGAGTGAAATTTAATGCACAGATTGTTTGTCTATAATGCCAACTACACAGTTCAAAATAGCATGTTTACCACCACTCAGTCTGTAAAACATGGTGTACCATTAACTTAATTGCACTGACACGTGTTAGCATACATGTAAATACTAGGGAGCCAATATGTAGTAGTGGCAAATTTTAACATACATACAGAAATCCTGCCCTAACTTATATAATACATAGTTTGGCATATTTTATAATGATGAGTAACAGGAGCTGTAAAAGATTTGTATATGCACATAAGCACATCATTTTAAATTCAGGTTCCATATATGAGAGGAAACATTGTGTTAGTTGTTCTGGATCTGGCTTCTTTTACTTAACATAATAATTTCCAGTTGTATCCATTTTGCTGAAAAATCAGAATTAATGGCTTCAGAAAATCCATTGTGTATATGTGATATGGGATTTCCCTCTGTGTGCTGTGATTACCATTAATGAATAAAGAACGGCTCTGAGCCTATAGCAGAGCAGGGCGGGGCGGAGCAGAGTTTGGCATGGAGGACTGGACTGGATACTGGGAGAAGGAAGGGCAGAGTCAGAGAGAAGCCATGGATGCACTGGAGACAGACCCTGGGAACTTTACCCGGTAAACCACAGCCACATGGCAATATACAGATTAATAGAAATGGGTTAAGTTAATATAAGAGTTGGCCAATAAGAAGCTAGAGCTAATGGGCCAAGCTGATTTAAATAATACAGTTTCTGTGTGATTATTTTGGGGCTAAGCGTCCAGGAACCAACAAGCGGCCTGCTGCTACATATATATATATATATATATATATATATATATATATATATCTCACAACGTCTTTATCCCTTCATCTATATTGATAGACATGAACATTGTTTCCATTTCCTGACTGCTGTGAATAGAGCAGCAATAAGCATGGTTATATAAGTGTAACTTTCACTGCGGTAGGCTGATGAAAGCCCTTTGGGTCTGTACCCAAGAGTGGTATAGCTAGATAACATGGTTGGTGTTTTTGCTGTGGTTTTATTTGGTTTTGATTGTTTGTTGTTGTCTTGTGTGGGAAAATTTCACACTTATTTCCTTAGTGGCCACACAGGTTTGCATTCCCGCCAACCGCGAGTGTGGGTCCTGCCCCCCACATTCTCATCAGCATTTGCTCTGCATTGCTCTTGGCTGTAGCCATTCCGACTGAAGTGGGATGAAATCTCGAAGTCCTTTTCATTTACGTTTTCCTGGTAGCTAAGGGTGATGAGCACTTCTTCACATGTTTATTGGCTGCTTGTATGTTTTCTTTTGAGAAATATTGGTTTGGTTTATTTATTGGATGATTTTGCAGCCCATTATATTCTGGATATTTGCTCTCTGTCTGATGTGAAATCAGCAAAGATTTTTCTCCCAGGCTGGCAGCTGTCTCTCCAGCCTGGCGATTATTAATGTGTGGAAGGTTCTTGCTTTTGTGGAATCCGTGGAAGGTTTCAGCTTTTAGTTTTTGGCTGTGGAAGCAATTTCAGATGATAACGTTGCCCTTGAAGTTTTCAGAGGCTCTCAGAGGCACGCTTGCCATTTCCCACCGAAAGTAGATGAGGCCAGGACAAGGAATGATGGGTGTACGTGCGGAGGGATTGCTGTATGAATAGTTATTGAACATTTTAAATTTTATGGCATTAACTTTCCAATTGAAGTGCCGCGTGTAATTAAAGATTAGGAGAGACCAATTAACAGGTCTCTAGACTTCTATATCTTTTCCTCCCATTCATGTATGGTTTCTATTTTGAAACATAACAAAAAAGAGACTACTGGTCTAGTATTAAGTGGGACAAACACAATCGTTAGATCTGTTGCTAAAGGTACCATCTTAAGGAGGATTTCTATTACTGTGATAAAACACTGTGTCTAAAGCAGCTTGGGGAGGTAAGGGTTTGTTCCAGCTTCCAACTCTTAGGTCAGAGTCCATCACTGAGTGAAGTCAGACAGGGCAGGAACTCAAGAATGAGAAGCCATGGAGGGAGCTGTTCACTGGCTTACTCCTCATGGCTTGCTCGGCTCCTTTCTGACCCAGCACCAACCACCTGCTCAAAAGTGGCACCGCCCATCGTTAGCTGGGCCCTCCCACATCAATCGCTAAATAAGAAAATGCCCCCACAGGCTTACCTAAGGCAATCTAAGGGAGGTATTTTCTCAGTTCAGTTGCCTCTTCCCAAATACATCTAGGTTCGTGTTGAGTTGACAAAAGCCAACCAGAAGGACGTTTCTCACCAAATGATTGTGAGCATTAAATGTAACTATGCTCTTAAAAATGGCTATCTGCCTTAACCCGTGGAGGCTGCCAAAGCAAAACACTATGAGCTATGCACCATATAAACAGCTGACATTTGTTTCTCACAGGTCTGGAGAAGAGAAAGCTTGATTTGGTATCTTGGAAGTACCCACTTTCTCCTTGTGTTCTTACCTGTTATGGATTTTTTTTCTCCAGTCTGTTCTACAAGGGGGTTTCGTCCTTGTGATCTGCTTGCCTCTGAAGACTCCCTCCTCCTATTACCATAATCTTAAGGCATCTTTTCAATATGTGAATGGGGGAGTCATTGCATCTGCAAGCTTTGTGGCGCTTATGAGGTTGGATCACACATGGAGCTGCTGCCCTTACGAACCTGTAGCTGAAGATACATTATCACGAGAAATGTATTCACTCTGGATATGTTTCAGGCTATTGACACTGTCTCCACTTGGCTTCAGAGCTACTATACGGAAGCATCAAAGAATCTTCTGAAGTCCGTGCATCCTTTGCGCAGACGCTGACCGACTTTCACCTCTTACCGGTACCTAGGTCCTAGGTAAACCAAGCTCCTAGCAGCAAGGTCTGCTGTCTTTGTCATTATCACAGGACAACAACCTGCTCGGCAGACAGAAAGTGCTGGAGTTTTTAATCAAGCCACGATTCCATTCTGCCTTCCATATAGCACTTACCCAAGTTATGAAGGGGCGGCATCCTGCTTAAATCTAATCCCCTCTCTCTCTCCCTCTCTCTTCCTCTCCACCCCCATCCACCCCGAGCCTTAAGAAAAGAAAAATAAGTATCCCTGGTCTTCATTATTCTGATAATAAAGAATATTCTCTTAATTTCCTATTGTTGTATACAAGATTTAGTACTTACCCTTAATTTCAGTGTCAGAATGTGAGCTGTAATTAATTTTCATAAAATGGAAAGCAATAAACCCAGATATATTAAATGCTGGCTGTAGAGGTTGAGGTGGCATAATTTACAATTAGGGATGGGGTGGGAGAAGCAGGCTACATATGAAACAAGTGATAACTCATCCAGGCCTTGGCTTCAGAGATTATGAAGGCAATCAACAAAGCGATTCAAACAGAACCCCTGACTCCATGGGGCAGCTGGGAACTTCTGAAGGAGCTACACCAAACTCGGGGCTGCCTTTCCCTATTCCACCATTTGGATCATTTGTATTATCATTAATGAACAATAATAATATGCATGCACCTAAAGTACCACCGAATGAATCACCCAAAACCTTTCCTGGGCTTTATTTGCAACATGTTATAGATAATAGACCATAATTCTATATCAACCATAAAATAATCAGCTGCCTACTGATTAAAAATGCGTGTTCCCTTCATCTTACCATTGAAGACCCACAGAAGAGGTATGTCTAAGACTGTACAGTATTTTTACAGTGAGTAATTATTTATTATTTAGGATATAAATGAAAGGGAAGCTATGTACAATGTTATGTATGAAATTCTGCTGTGTTTAAAAATGTATATTCATGTTGGAGGCGCAAGCAAGTTCACTTTCTCAATACATTGCCTCGTTTTTTGCAGGACACGCTCCCCAGGGAAGCATACTCTGAAATTAGCACTAAAAATCAACAGAATGTAGTGGCTTCTCAGTTCACTAGAAGCTCATACCGGAAATTAGTGGTCCAAGCCTTGCCCCGTAGAAAATTCTTTCACACATATTATCTTGTGGCACTTTCCTGTGATCACTAAGGTGGCTGAGGGCAGAGCAGACTTGGTTTGTGCTCCACAATGGACAGTGAGCAATGAAGTGGCTTGACCAAGTTCATGTCATCAGTAAATGATTAAGCCAGAACCTGGATCTAAGTTTAGAATCCACTTAATGCAATCCTGAAACCGATGTAGGCAGCAACCACTGAAAGCATCAAGAAAGAGTTCCATAACCGATGGGAGCCATACTCACAGAACAGAAGTGGAGGATACTTATCGATACTGAGAAAAGGAAACCAGGATCCCCAAACATTACTACAGCAGCAGGAATAATTACAACAGCTTCAGGTATGACTTGAGACTAAGGGAGCCCGTGTGAGCAGGGAGTGGGGCCTGAGGTGTAGAACCTTCCAACCTATTAGGTTTTAAACAGTAGTGGAGCGACAGGACTGTGCCCAATGACACCCAGACTGTGTCCGCCACAGCCTCAGCAAACAACCCGCATTTTCTCTCCTCCAGAGAGAAGGAGGTACAGAAGACATGGTCAACCATCTACCCATTCCATTGATGTGAATTAAAATGGAGGTGATTGCTCAGCTGGCAGTGGCCACAGAGATATAAAATGACTCCTGGGGAGCGGGCAATGCTTATGAAATAATGCGGTTATTTTTATATCCACACAGAAAGCATGATATTCATGTCATAAAAAACTCAAAACAAAGTTAAATCATACCGTGAACTTCAAAGTTACTTTGAGAGACACATTATGCGATTGTCTACTGCTACTTTATATTTCTATAGCACGTATTTTTAGAATGAACAAGTATTATTTTTATTTTTAAAAACTAAACATGATGATTCTATGTTATAAAACCCGACTTACAGTCTCTGTAACTTATTGCCTGAAATGAGTTGGTCAAATTGCCAGTAGGGCTGAGATTCCATGTTTATCCTGAGCTGGACCCCGGCTACAGCTAAATACTGCTTCCTGCCGGTCCCCTACTGAACACCTATCACCGACTCTTTCTGGTGACTTTCTCTTGCCCTGATTTCTTCCTTCATATTCAGAACTTGGAGGCACACATCTAAATGTAAGATTGCTGACACATGCAGATAAACTCAAGCAAGAAGAGTTTTCTCCTATGACGTTTGCTTTTGAGAGCCACACTTCCTGGGCTGGAGTGATGGATCCATGATTAAGAGCACTTGTTGCTCTTTCAGAAGACCCTAGTTCAATTCCCAGCACCCACATGGGGGCTTTACAACCATCTGTAATTCAAGTCCTAGGGGACCCAATGCCCTCTTCAGACCTCAGTGGGCACTAGACACACACGTGGTACACATACATACAAGATAAAATACTTATACACATAAATTAATAAAATAAATCTTTAAAAATTATTTTAAAAGAACCACACATAATACAGACTTCAAAATATTCAAGCTTTTCAATTTTTTTCAGTCTCTGTCCTAAGCCATGCAGCTTTGGTGGGCTTCTATTGCTGAAATGAAACATCATGACCAAAAACATCTTGGGAAGGAAAGGGTTTATTTGACCTACACTTCCACATCACTGTTCTTCACTGAAGGGAAACAGGATAGGAACACAAGCTGGGCAGGAACCTGGATGCAGGAGCTGATGCAGAGGCCATGGAGGGATGCTGCTTACTGGCTTACTCCCCATAGCTTGCTCAGCTTGCTTTCTTATAGACCCCAAGACAAGCAGCCCAGGGATGTCCCCACCCACCACCCACAGTGGGCTAATTCTCCCACATCACTCACTAATCAAGAAATGTTCTGTGGGTTCTTTGTACAGTCCAAACTTTTGGAGGAATTTTTCTCCAAAACATTGACGTTTCCTCCTCCTAGATGACTCTAGCAAGTGTCAAGTTGACACAAAACCAGTCAGCAAACAGGGTATAGAGGGCCAAGAAAGTGAGGCTATGGCATGGGCTAGAAACCTTAGCTTCTGCCCTGGATGTCAGACTTCTTGGGGAAGTGGTTGGCCTTGAAACTCCACAGGGTTTCTCAGGTGACCAATACTCCATGATACATCATCTCTGATGGAGATGTACCTAACCCAAGCTACATGAAGAGAAATGTAAGGACACGGGGGTGAGAGGTGGGCCTTCTCAGTTGTGCTCCTTGGAAAATCTACTCTACACCGCTTTTGGGTAAGTTCAGTCACCCAAGACACTTGGGCCATCTCACTTCCTGCCCTGTCCTGCTTATAACCTTTCCTCTTCAAGGGTACAGGTGGCACAGTGAACTTGGTGACAGCAAGGTCTCTGTAGCCTCAGGGTCACAGCAGTGAACTCCAAGACATGAGCTTTGAGGGTCTGAACATGAGCTGAGCCAAGACAGCATCAATGCTAACTTTTCAATCTCTTAAAGGTCTGCTTGAGGGTATTGTGCTCTTGTTCCAGGCTCCTCAAATACTGCACATTTAATGCCTGTCTTCCGTGGCTACAGTGCACAAAGCAAAAGAAAATTTTATCTCAAACCCTAACCACAGCCCCCACCACTATGTTTCAGTTGTGCGGTATATGTAGACTAAGCAAGCAGTCCAACATAAAGTGATGCATAAGGTGTAGCCCTGTGCCTGCCTTTGGAAACCCACATGAGGTCAGGAAACACCAGTTCAAAAGCTGAGAGGAACACACCAGTTAAAAAAAATCAGTGTATTGCCAGCAACTTTACCACCAATATAGTATGGGCAATTTTCTATCTAGAATCCATACCCAAGATTGGACACTTGTTTAATATGTACGAGGCGCAGCACCAAAAGATAAGGTAAAAATGAGCTCATGCCAATAACTCCTGGGAGAGGGTAATGAATCAAAGTCTGGCTGGTGGAAGAGCACACACACTCCCTCACTCAGCCCATCAGTAGTGAATAGGTCTTTGCAGGGCACTAGAGGAATGTCTGTGTTTAGTTCCCCTGTGCAGTACAATAGGATCAAGAATGTAGAAATGGGTTTTTTTTTCCCAAAGTGGACTGAACATGTAAAATTGTCACTTTCCAATTTTTAGTTGTAAAATGCAAAGACCTAACCTGAACCTTTTGCTTTTGCTTCATCTGATGGCTGACAGTAAAGGACAGCAGTCTTTGTTAGTCCCCTGATCTTAGTGTCAGCTGAGACTTGTAAGACAACCCACACACCTCACAAAGCAGGGAATTCCATTCTGTTCTCCCTGCAGAAATCAAAGGAATTTTTCAATTCCAGTGGAATCTTGTTGATGCCTAGAACCAGCATATGAGGTTATCTGTCTCGCAGAGTCTGGGCCCATACACTGGACTAGGTACATGAAGATATGGAAACCTTGTACTTCATCACTTGTAGTCCGAGACTGCTTGTTCCTTCCCAGCTGCCCAGACTACAAAATAATTACTCGGAAACCATTTTATTTGAATCACTGCTTGGCCAAAAGCTTAACTGTATTGCTAGCTAGCTAGCTCTTACATCTAGAATTAACCCATTTCCATTATTTTATATTTTATCACAAGGCTCGTGGCTGACCAGCAAGGTTCCAGCTGGCAGCTCATGTCTTTCCCCTCTGGCTGCTACATGGCTGTCCTAAAGTGTGTTTCTTACTTGAAACAGTGCTTGTAATTTTTATCTACTCTATTAGTTACTTTTCTCATGACATCACCAAATGCCTGACAAGAAACAATAAAGGGAGATGGGTCTTTTTCTGGCTTACAATTCAAAGAGCTACATTCTGTGAGGATGAAAAAGTCAAGGCAGGAAGTATGGAAGCCGTAGCAACAGGTTGAGGTTGTCCAGCTGTGCTATATCCACAGTGAGGAAACAGAGCAAGCAGGAAATGCTGCTGGGTTTTTATCACGGCAACAGAAAGAAACTAGTGCACATGTGCGTGTGCGTGTGTGGGCATGTGCACGTGTGTGTATCTGTCCGTGTTGTGTGTGTGTATGTGTATATATATGTGTGTGTGTGTGTCTATGTGTGTGTGTGGTATGTGTAGTGTCTGTGTGTGCACATATATATGTGTGTGCCTATGTGCATATGTATATATGTGTGTGTACAAGTGCATGTGTCTGTGTGCATGTCTTTGTGTGTGTGTGTTTGTCTGTCTGTCTGCCTGAGTGTATATGTATGTATGTATCTGTGTGTATATGCATGTGTTCATGTGTGTGTGTGTGTGTACATATCTTTGTGTGTGTGTCTTTATGTATGTATATGTCTATGTGTGTGTGTGTGCATGTTTGTGGACATGTGCATAGGTACATGTGTCTATGTGCATGCCCTTGTGTGTGTGTGTATGAGTGTGTGTGTTCGTGTGTGTGTAATCATGGAGACCAAAAGACATCCTCCAATTTCCTCATTCCTTTTTAAACAAGTCTTTTCACTGGCCTGGAACTTTCCAAGTTGACAAGCCTAGCTGGCCAGGGAGCCCCAGAGATCCTGTCTGCTCCCCAGCCCCCCACCTGCACTAGGAGTGCAAGTGCACGCCATCACACCCAACTTCCTTTTTAAATGTGGGTTCAGCTTGGGTCCTTGTGCCACCCAGCGCCTGAGCAACCTCCCCAGCAGCAGAGCCTGGCCCTTCCAAAGGAAATGATTGTTAGCTCAGTTCTGCCATAGTATCTGCGTCCATCTTGACCACGGGAGTTTCGCCATTGTTACTATTGCCGTGTTTCTTCTTAATCAAGCATGGGATTTAGAGTCGCGCAAAATCCTGGAATAAAATGTCCCGGCATTGTTCCCGGAGTAACTCTCCAGACCCCATTAGCCGTGTTCTTTCGTGATAGCTGGTCTGAACCAAAGCCAAGGATGAAGAAAAAGAATGAAGTACTTCTCAAGGCAGACCCAAAGAGCCTTGAGGGCAGGGCTCTCTCCTGTGATGCTTCCAGCCTGAGGTTTCACACATGGGAGGTACTGACTAACTGGCTTTCAGAATAAGGACACCGAGACACTTAATTTTCATGTCAAAAACACTGAATATATTTAAAGGCTCTTAAATGGAAATTTGATAACTTTAGGCAATAGAAAGTAATGCTTTTTAAAAATCTTATGAGATTGGATATATCTCAGCAGATTGATAAGAAACAAGAAAAAAAACCCTGATATTAGCATGTAATGAGAAGTTGGTCATTTCCTTTATCGCTTCCTAATCCAGGACTGTTCTCTCCAGTCTTTTCAAAGTGGCTTTTGTCTTATGAATGGCCCTTGACTCACTGGCTCCGCCCTGCCTTCTGGGATCCTGAGACCAGAGCCCCAGAGTGTTAAGCTGCAACCTTGCTGCAACCTTGCAGAAACAAGCGCTGGCCCACACGGCAAGGCCTTTGTTAAGCTAAGAATAAAGTGGTTGAAGATGGGGAGAAATGCATGGGGGTGCAGTTCAGTAGGAGAGTGTTTGCCTCATAGACACAGGGCTCTGGGTTCGAGACCCAGGACCAAAGGAAATAAGGCAAGAGGAAAGTAAGCTGCTGCCACTTCCTGCAGGCTATCTGGGAGCAGGAAGTGAAGAGCTGAGTAGAGGGTCACGCCTCCTATGTGACACAGCACATCTTTTGAATAAAGGAATATAAAATCCCCACCACCCGCCCAGCCCAAATCCTTATGCC
The DNA here is from genome assembly GCA_004026605.1 of Ondatra zibethicus. NCBI lineage: Eukaryota > Metazoa > Chordata > Mammalia > Rodentia > Cricetidae > Ondatra > Ondatra zibethicus. Next base: position 7,664 of record PVIU01012585.1, on the reverse strand, counting down.
TTGGACATGGACGAGTGCACTGCATGGTTTAACAAGACAACCGCAGCTTCCTCCCCACTTTGCAGTCCTGGTTATTCCTTTGCTATTTCACATCCGGTTAGCAACAGTCCTTTGCAGGGCAAACCCTGTGCTTTCCTATCGGCGGCGTGATCTAGAGAAAGGTGTGAGCACACATTGTGCTTCACAGGCATCCTTGAAAAGGCAATGGGTGTTCATTCAGGAAGAGAGAGCCCACACACGCCCAGACCATCGCTCCCATTTGCCTTCCTGGCAACACCACACTGGATACTCCAGGTGCCAAAACAAAAGTTTTCGAGGCAGAGATGGTGCACCAACCGCTTTAGACCCTGAAGGACAGCGCAATGCCCTCTCCCTGACGTGACTAATTTCAGAGCCCATTTGATGGCACCCGGAATTGCGTCTCCCATTCAGGCCCGGTGTGTTGTAGAGGGCTTGAAGCATGATGTCTGGTTTGAGAACAGAGACTGTAACTCATGCCCATCCCCTGGCTGTTATCCCCATGATGGACAGCTTTTCAACAGTTTGGACCCCAGGGCTGGCTAGAGGGAGATGGAGGGAGCAGGCTGGGGGAGAGGGGAGGAGCAGGCACTTGGGGAAGTGAGATTGAAGCAGTATTGTCTCCTCAGGCTCTCAGAAGCCCCACAGACACTCAGCCCCAGTCCTCCCCGGGAAAACGGGTTGCCTCTGATGTCTTGGCTGCCCTGTGTGAAAATGGCATGGAAGGCTTTCACCTGCTAGATCACTTTCTACAGACACCTGCCCAAGCAGCAGACTAAACAAACAGGGATTCTCCACTGCGCAAAAGTTGGCCTCTTTCACTGGCTCTCCCATCTGTTAAAAAGCCATTGTCTGAGAAAGTGTTCGGCTAGCTGGGGAGCGAGAGCGATTGCATACTGAACTGCCCCCTTCTCCCCCATAAAGGGTCCTCTTTAGCATTTTCTTTTCTCCCTGGTTTTCACTGCCTGATTTATTCATTGGTTTCACCTCTTCGCCCCTCCCCCTTGGTTCGGGAGGAGAGCCTCCTTGTCTTGGGTTTCTCGGGGGTCATGTCTTTTCAGTCACCGGGACAATACCCACTGCTGGCATCTGCTTCCAGATCCAATCAGCCATATTGTGAGCACATCCTGCCGGAGAATTGTTCCTCCTTTTGCTGGGCTTTGTTGCCAATTTCATGCCATGCATCGCTCCGTGTTTAGTGCTTCATGAAGCTGTCACGGGTATAAAAGTGGTCTGACCAGGGTCGTAGTAAAAGGGGTGGGAATGGAACATCCACCAAAATGTTGAACAGGCCACCCACAGTCCACACACACACACACACACACACACACACACGCACGCACGCACACATGCACACACAGTCCACACACACACACAGTCTCTCCTCAAATCCAGCACACACTGTGTACACAAAATCATACACCGATCTCATAGGCACAAAATGTATCTATCTATATACACTCAGAATTCACACACAATATGCAGTCCGCTTTCACTCCCACAGACACACACACACAATTCTCAAATACAACACACACACACGAACACATATGCATCGGGGCCCTCACATAGCTTTTATTTCTTTCCCCAAGATTGAGCTGTTTCATTCGTAAGATACTTCATGCTTCTCCAAGAGGGAACACTGCTTTGCTGGGTTTTGATTCCTTTAATAATGGTGAAGAAAGTATTAAGAAAGGCTATGGAAATCCAGAAAGTTCACAGGCTCCTCCCGCACCTCCATGTTTCTAGTTATAATAACATATCATTAATATTTTGTGTACAATCCTTTTTTGTGTGAGACAGGTTCTCATTATGTAGACCAGTATGGCCTGGAACCCATAGAGAGCTGCCTGCCTCCATCTCCCAAGGGATGGGATAAAAGGCATGCACCACCATGCCTGGTTTTTAGTGCACAATTGTAAAAAATTTAAAAAAAAACCCACCAGAACGTATTCTTAAGACAAACTTATCCCATATTAAAAGAACATTACATAAATACCAGGAAGTATAAACAGAAGGGAACATGTCCATAAAAATGTCAAAACTGAACCTTGTCTGGGCAGAAGATGTCTATGAACTCCCTCGTCTCTGAGTTATGATTCCTGAATCAGGAAAATTATGACATGGGGGAGAGAAACGAGGGGAAGGATCAACCAAATCAAAGTATTGTGAAAATATCACAATGAAGCCATTACTTTATATGAAAGTTAAAAAACAAACAAATAAAAATATATCACTTGGAGAGATGAAAAATAAAATAAGATCCTCTGTGTGTATATACAGGTGCATGAGTGTGTGTGTTGGGAGAGAGAATGAGTGTGTATGTGTGTGTGTGAGAGAGAATGAGTGTGTGTGTGCGTGTATGAGTATGTGTGGGAGAGAATTGTGTGTATATGTGTGTGCATGTGTGAGAGAGAGAGAATGAGTGTGTATGTGTATGGTAAGCCCAGCAAGTCAGGACACCATTGCAATCATTTCTGACATAACCGTTAGCAGGAGGAAGTGGGGTCTGAGTCCCTCATTACCTTGAGACCCACTGATGGGATCTGGGTCCTCCCCTGCCCCAGCCAGCCTCAGAGGAATTTGCCTTTCTCCTTGACATCCTAAATTAAGGGGAAGTGGGAGGCGGGATAGAGAATGAAAAATTCAAGGCACTACAGAGCACATTGCCTGATGTCATTTTCTTTGTATGTATAGTTTATCTTCCTCCGCTTCTTTATTGCAAGCATGGCTGGAGCTCCTAAACATGGCACATCTACACTCAGATCTTCCCATGCTTCCATCCCAGCCCTGGAGGAAGCCATCTTGCCTTTTTCAATAAGAACACAATTTTGATTTTGACTGGTTTACGATTGTCAAACATTGGGGCCGCACAACCAGGAGAGGACACCTTGATCCTAAGTGTCAATGCTCCAAACATGTGAAAAATAAATTTCTGTTGATGAAGTCAGCACTCTCCATTGTGGGTGCTTAGAAAGGGCTACATTAAATGCCCCTCAGGTGCGTGACTCAGGGCTTTGAGAGAGGACAAAACAGCCAAGCTCTGCTGGCCATCATCAAAAATGGGGTGTTCCTTCATAGACTAACTAGAGAACATGGCTTCTCTGTGAGCTTGAAGCCATCGGGTCTACACAGTGAGTTCCAGACCAACTGTGTAGTGAGATGCTCTATCCAACAACAAAACAAAGGGGTGTGGGGATGGAGAGGAGCTGCCAAGGTGAAAAGTAGATGGGAGACCATGCCAGGGAACTGCTTTCTATGGCCCAGAGCTACACTAAAGGGGTAGAAGGGTCCTCGGCAATTGAGAGAGCAAAGAAAATTAGCCAACACTCGGGTCCCTACCAGGCTCTTAGACATGCCAAACTTTGACTTTTCTTGTGACTTAATTGTTTCTAGAAAGCCTTTTAATGTTCCAAATGTACCCAAGATCACCACACTCCCAAGTCTGCTCTCCTCGTGATGGCGGTGGTGTGACAAGGGCAGTTTCATGGGGTTTTTCTCCCCCTTTCTAGACCTGTACTTTGTATTTCAGTTTAATACGGACATTGAGAGGACCCGAGCCAGCTTTGTGCTCTGTGTGAGCGTGTATGTGTGTGTTAAACAATTTCACGGACATCTGTCATGCACAGTTAACTTTGCATTGCTGCATTTTAAGTGGTGGGCCCGAGCTTCGCCGGCAGTGATAAAGTAGCTGGCAGTTTTGAAAAAGCCACAGGCTAACAGAGCACGAATCATAAAACACACTACTGTGTAGCAATATCCAAGTTCATTCAATGCAATGAAGCCGTGCAGAGGCCCTTTATGCCCAGCTAATTATGTGGAAACAGCTAAGACAATAAGGCATCTGGTGGTCTTTCTTCCCCATTTCAATTTTTCTCAATATTGTGACAGGGCAAAGTATTGTGCCTTTCCCAGGGTAGTTGCAGCGAAGAAGAGTAAAAGCAAGGTCAGGGGAGAGCAAATAGATGAATGTATAACTTTTTCTATGTATCCCTTTGCCATTGTTCCTCTGGAAGTCTTCCTTGAGGGTTGTGTTTTGCGATCACTATTCTCATTGCACATGACTTGAATCCTCCCTCCCCACCCCCGTTTAAAAAAAAAAATACCACCCAAACGGCCAGACCTTCTACATGTCCCTGTGTCTTGTCAGGGCCTTTCCCCTGGTGAGCGCACGGAAAAAGAGTGGGGAATGTATACTCTCCCTAGATTGAGCTTAAGGGCCGGCTCTGTGCTGCTGGGCTGAAGCCTAATGTGCGCTTTCCCTGCTAGACGGGGAGATGAGCATGGTCGCTGTGGTTAAGGATTTCCCAGGGAGGATTCCCCATAATTGTCTTGCACATAGCTCTTTTTGCTATTCTCTTGAAAGCACATGCAAATGCCATGGGCTGCACTCCTGGGGGTTTTCATGAAAGCCTCTTTATAGCCTGCTCTCCACTGTGCAACGAGAGCGGAGCCAGGGTCTGATGAGGTGACTAATTGGTACTACCAGCTTAAAAAGCTAATAAGTTAATTAGATTAACTTTGTTCGTGTTTGCACAGAGCTTTGAAGAGGAAAACACCACAGGAGCCCTGAGCTCGGCATCAAGACACTTGCAGCACTGTGCATGGCAGAAGTCGCTCCTAGAGCCACATGAGTCCATTGTTGTGACATTCTCTGTTCTTTGAGTCCACTCTTTTATTTCTCAGCCATCTCAAGGACGAAATCAAAGTGAATTCTTTACTAATGGGACAGTTTTAGTCAGAAATCTAAATTCCACTTAAATTTTCCCTGGGTAATGGTGTAACAAAAACACAAGGTTTTTGAATGCTAACTTAGTAATAAGTCCAGATTTTTTTCTATCCAAGGAAAGAAATAAATATAAAAAGGTGACTGACTGAGGCGTGTCAGTTTCACACGGAATCTCTTTACTTTCCGGCATCTTGAAACTGCAATGGAGACCAGAGTTATAGTGCAAATTGTTCTGCAGAATGTTAGCACTGGCTTGACATACATTATCTGTTCCCTTTATACAGTTTCCATCTGTCCATCATCTCAAAGTTTCAGCAGATATTGGGCAGGTCATGAGGATACTGCCAGGAGACACGAAGATGATGGAGACTGAGTCCAACCTTGATCCTCTGGACAATCAGTTTAAGAGCTGGGCAACAAGGAATCTACCCAACTGGAGAGGCCCTGCAGAGGCTTCGAGGCTAGAGAGTTTTAGGGCCTGGAAAATGAGGAAAAGACATGCCCTGGGCAAGCATAACCAGCAAAGAAACAACAAAAATGTTCTGACAGAGTAGAGGGTGCGTGGTGTCCCCAGCCAGCACTAAATAAAAACAGTGTGACTGAAGCACACATGCTGTGGGAGGTAAGTGACATGGCAGGACAGGAAGGCTGGGGTCAGCTCTCGAGGCTCTTTCTCAGGTTTGGGGGGGGGGTTGATTCTATTGTTTGTGCAGAGATGTGACACTAAAAGCCCCAGCAAGGAAAGACAAAGGGAAGATCTGTGGTGGTTTGAATGTGTCCTCTCAAAGGAAGCAAAGGCCCCAGGCAGATTGGTGGCAGAAGGTGATAGAAACAAGGGAGGGAGAAAAGACATTGGCAGCCCGGGAGCAGACTGAGCAGGTGACTAAGGAATATATAGACATATGCAGATACACAGAGACATTTGCAGATGCAATAACGATTAGAGAAAACGGATGAATTTGAAGGAGAGCAGGGAAGGTTTTTGAGAAGGTTTGTAGGGGAGAAAAGGGAAGGGAGAGATGTTGTAACTATATTATAATCCCAAAAATAAAATTTAAAAAGTATTTAGAATTCATGAGCTTTCTAAGTGAAAATAAAGAGCGAATGCAATGGGAATGCACATGGCTGTCACGTGACATCGGCTCTCTTTGTAGCACCATCATGCCTGCACAGTCAGTCAATGGTGCTTACTGAATACTTCCATGGTTTGCTTATTTTCCTTAGTAATGAATACACACCAACTGCAAAAAAAGTGAGAGAGGGTGTTTAAATTTTATTAGCTAACACTTATGACATCAGATAAGACAGTGACACGGGGGCACAGTGTTGCTAAATGGGAACAACCCACCAACCATAGAGAGTCAGTGTTGGGAAAGTAGACAAGAGCCTTGGACAAGTTACAGCTCTCGGTTTTCTTATCGGTAAAGCGGGGGTTAAATTAGGACCTGCGCTTCAGGGTTCTCTCTTTTGGGTTATGAGAGATGACTTGTACAAAGTGCCTGAGGGGTGTGTGTGTGTGTGTGTGTGTGTGTGTGTGTGTGTGTTACACACTCAAGAAGTGTGTCAGAAACTGAATGAAGCCACCGGAAGAACCAACACAGAGTTTCTGATGGTTCCTGTGGATTACCAGAAAGCTGAACTCTTCCCAGAGGGCAGAACACCAATATGGTGCTCTTCCTCTAAGCTCCTCCTACTTCCTTCTAGTCACCCAGCACAGGTTCTCTGCTTCAAGTTCAGTTGGGTCTCCTTGTGTCCTTCCCTCTCTTACAAGGTCATTCTCATTGGATTCAGAGCCCAGTGTGAGCTGATTGGTTTAGTCATGTTAATGCATCTGTAGGCTCTGGCAACATTCTGAGGTCCGGGTGGGTGTGGACACAGGGGCGCAGACACTGGTCAGTCTTGCATACTTACAATCACATTGGCTTTTCCTTCAGCTGGGTGAGCCTAAAGGAGCTGATGTCTGTGTAGCAGTACGCACACTGGTGTCTTGGTTTCTAATACCACTCTCTGATTAAAGGAAGGAGGACCCCTTGGAGAAAAAGTCGATTCTAGAGCAAGACCATGGGAGCCACTTGAAAGCCTTCCTGATCCCAAATAGAATGGCTAGAACAGTAAAATAAATAAGGTAACATTAAGCCATAACCCAAACAACAAGGCAAACGCCCATCCGATGCGAAAGTCAACAGTGGAGCCAGTTAATTAGTGGGAAAGAAGAGAGGCATATCCATTGCACACGTGCAGTCATCTGTGTAGCTCTGCATGCAACACCCACTCCATACGTGGGCTGCACAGCTTGGCTCCACACTACAGCGCACTGTAAGGAAGGAGAGAAACTGAGAAACTCTGTATTATCCAAGCGACCAGGGCCAACATCCATGTGACAAATTACCTTGATGGTAAGCGGTCCAGATACAATATGCTTTTTAAAAACAATGACACTTTACCTTTGTTGCTTTTGTCCCCATAATGTGGAACCCAAATTTTATCATGAGAAAAATGCCACACGGGCCAGAGTATTGAGGTGTCCTAAAAACTCAACACCATCAAGGTCATCGAAACTGAGGAAGTCGTAGAAGATGCCCTAGCCAGTGAGAGCCTAGGAGACACCTGACTAAATGCAGCGTGGAATCCTAGGTGGAAGCATGGAACAGAAATAGGGAAAAACTGAGAAAATGTGAGCAAACTATGGGTCTGTAAACAAGGACACATCAAGAGTTGTTCATTTAAACAAGGATGTCAGGAACTCTGCAAACTCTCTTTCCAAAGTTTCTGTAAATTCAAAACCACTTTTTTTTTCAAGACAGACTTTCTTTGTGTAGCTCTGGTTGTCCTAGAACGCGCTCTGTAGACCAGGCTGACCGTGAACTCACAGAGATCCACCTGCCTTTGTCTCCTGAGTGCTGGGATTAAAGGCGTG
>PVIU01012584.1:0-59385 GCA_004026605.1 Ondatra zibethicus | reverse complement strand
GTTGGGCGAGGTTCTCGGTCCCAAAAAGCAGGCCTACTGAGGGTTGCCCGCTCCTCTCTGTTCGGCTCCGTGGGACAAAGGAGGCCCCCTAGCAGGGGACTTGCCCTTCCCCCAAGGCCTCAGCCCGGGTGGGCCGAGCTCAGGTGCAGCCGGGACAGGGTCCAGATGAATCCGCGGAAGCTGGTTGGGCGAGGATCCCAGTCCCAAAAGCAGGCCTACTGAGGGTTGCCAGCTCCTCTCTGCTCGGCTCCGTGGGACAAAAGCTAAATTTTATATCTTTGTAAAATTTATTTATATGTCTAATCCTGGTAGTCTGTTGTTCCTTTGTCTTACAACACCATAGTGACTCTGAGTGATCTAACTTTTTAAGAAACGGAGTTCTTACATCTCATTTTTTTTATCATCTTTCCACTCCATACTTTGTTCTTCAATATAAGTCTCTGTGAAGGACTGAAGTAACTTCAGTTAATCTAGCTTTGTTGCTGTATATACCACATAATTGCCTGAGTGTATAGTGGGAAGAAGCTTGCAATCTGATCTATGGCAAACTTCTGTTGCTCTCCCAATTTTGTTAACTTTTTATTTTGTTTTGAATATCTTGTTCTTGAGTAAGTACAGGGTCAACTTTTTCAAAAATATCTCATAGACTCACTAAGAGACCTCTGGCTTCTTTATGTCTGTCACAAGCTCTAAGGCATAAGGAAGGCCTTCAAGTAGATAAAGATATCTCCCTAAAAGTGGGAGGGGTAATATGTTCAGGACCTTCCTGGTGGAGTTTAGAAGCAGTACTGCTGGGAGAAGGCACAAATGATTCAGAAGAAAAATTTTCACCATTCCAATATCCTCATACTCACAAATATTAAAAGTACCCCAAGTATGCAACAAATACCACAGGTGACATGGCAGCCATCATGAGACTCAACTTTGCTGAATTTTGTCCAGCAACTGTTCTAGCTTAATGACTCCTTCCGCTACCACCAGATGTAGTTGTGCCATGCTCCTTGCATATTGATATTTCTCTTTGACATACAATTCTGTACTATTTCTAATGAAAGAAAATACCATAAATAGTCTGACTGCAGCATCAGATGTTAGCAATAAAGCTGTATTTAAGTTATACTATAAAGATTGTTGGAAATATGTAAAATAATATGATGGCTTTAAGGTTTTCTTATTCTTAAAAATAACTATTTATTAGTTTAATTTTATTTATAAAAGATATTTTGAGATGATATATATTTTAATGAATTATATAATATTTAAGAATATATCCACCTAGCATTAAATACAACACATATAAATAAATATAGCTCATATAACTAAAAGAAAATTAAAGGATAATGAATTTGTAATATTTTAGAATCAATTAACCTCTAGGAATGTTTTTTTCATAAACAAAATGAAGAAATCAAATTGTTGAAGAGGGAACAATCAAAATCCAAATTTATCTTTGAGTATTTGCTTAATTGGAGTGATATTCTCTTGCTAAATTCTGAACTTTAGTTTTGCTTAATTCTTAACACCAGGGCAGATGGACTATTTTAAAGGTTTCCATTTGTCATAGCTAATTAAAGTATGATGAAGTCAATATACTTGAGAAAAATAAAAAAGGTAGAATGCCCTGGTTAATCATAATATATGCAATAATATTCATATTATTATAATTTTTACTAAAAACCACTTGATTACCAAATACTCTCTACAGTTACATCTCCGATATTTTAATATGACCCTTCTTTTCTGTTCACTTTACCTCAGCCATACATTTTCAAAATCAAAACTATCCCCTTCAGTAGGATGCCTTTTTGTCTTTGTCTTAATGACTGTGTCTTTTGCTTTACAGAAGCTTCTCAGTTTCAGGAGGTCCCATTTGTTCATTGTTGCTCTTATTGTCTGTTTCACTGGGGTTTTACATAGGAAGTGGTCTCCTGTGCTCATGTATTGCAGGCTACTTGTGAAAGGTGATGTTTCTCTGATTTCCCTCTCTGTTTCTTTATCCTTTGTGTATAGGAGGGCTACTGATTTTTTTGAGTTGATCTTGTATCCTGACACTTCACTGAAGGTCTTTATCAGCTATAGAAGTTCTTTGGTACAATTTTTGGGGTCACTTATGTACACTATCATATCATCTGCAAATAACAAAAGTGTGACTTCTTCCTTTCCAATTCGAATCCCCATGATCTCCTTATTTTGTCTTATAGCTATTGCTAGAACTTCAAGCACTATATTAAAGAGATATGGAGAGAGTGGACAGCCTTGTCTTGTTCCTGATTTTAAGGAATCGCTTTGCATTTCTCTCCATTTAATTTGTTGTTAGTTGTTGGCTTGCTGTATATTGCTTTTATTATATTTAGATATGATTCTTGTATCCCTAATCTCTCTAAGACCTTTATCATAAAGGGGTGCTGAATTTTGTCAAATGGTTTTTAAGCATGTAATGAAATGATCATATGGTTTTTTCTTTCTGTTTATTTATATGATGGATTACATTGATAGATTTTCATGTGTTGAACCAGCCCTGCATCTCTGGGATGAAGCCTACTTGATCATAATGGATGAATTTTTTGATGTGTTCTTGGATTCGTTTTGCCAGTATTTTATTGAGAATTATTGTATTGATGTTCATAAGTGAGACTGGTCTGTAATTCTCTTTCTTGGTTGTGTCTTTGTGTGGTTTTGGTATCAGGGTAATTGTAGCTTCATAAAAGAGTTTGGCAATAACCCTTCTGTTTCTATTATGTGAAACCCTCAATGGAAGAATGGATCAAGACAGTGTGGAATATATACACATTAGAATACTACTCAGCGGTAAAAAACAATGACATCTAGAATTTTGCATGCAAATGGGTGGAAATAGAAAACACTATCCTAAGTGAGGTAACCCAAACCCAAAAAGACGATTATGGTATGTACTCACTCATTAGTGGACTCTAGCCATGAACAAAGGACACTAAGCTTATAGCTCACAAGCCTAGAGAAGCTAAATAGGAAGATGAAACCAAATAAAAACATATATAGATCAGCTAACATCAAATGGAGATAAAGACAGAGACCCACATTCACATCAGAGCAATGGACTGAGCTCCCAAGGTCCAGTCAAAGAGGAGGTGGGAGAAGATGAGCAAGGAAGTTAGGACCCTGAGGGGCTGGTCCACCCACTGAGACAGTGTGCCTGAACTAATGGGAGCTCACCAAATCCAACTGGACTGGGACTGAATGAGCATATGATCAAACCGGACTCTCTGAATGTGGCTGCCAATGAGGGCGGACTGAGAAGCCATCAACAATGACACTAGGACCTATCTCTTCTGCATGTATTATCTTTTTGGAAACCTAGTCTCTTTGGATTCACACCTTCCTAGGCCTGGATGGAGGGGGAAGGGCCTTGGACTTCCCACAGGGCAGGGTACCATGCCCTCTCTTAAGGAGACAGGGGGTGGGAGGAGGGGGAGGGAGGAGCTGGAGGGGACTGGGAGAAGGGGAGAAAGTGTAAATTTTTGAATGAAAAAAATAAAAGAATATGAAAAAACAACATCAAAACAATCAATTAGAATAATTTTCAAACAATTTTCATTCACTCACAGAGATTTATAGACCCTGGGATTCTGCCTTTAGTTGATGAACTGGGACAAAGATCCGTTACCACCTCTTTAAATTCTTTGCTTCTGAAGACCAAAGAATTTGTATGGGAGACTGGGGCCAGCTTCCATATGGGCACCTAGATTTTCTGCTTTGTTACATTAAGTTCTGTGTGAGAGTTAGACTAAGTTCATATTGACTCCAGCCACGTTCTTTTCTCCTTATGGAATGCTTTGTCCGGGAAAGAAGGGATATAACCTTGCTTGCAATAGTTTGACAATTCTTTGACTTCTCTCACTAAAATTAATCTTCTATTTTACTTTCATTTTGGAATTGGGATGTTATGAGAATTGAGATCTAGATGTGGTTATCATATAAAGTGATGGTCATACTCTTCTCACTACTCTGTAATTCTTTCTATAAGTCCATTAATTGTGAATACATTTAGTATCAATACAACATGATTATTTAATATTACTCTATAAAACTGTCAAGTTGCTGAATACATTTACCACATAATAGTCCCTTGATTTGGAAGTAGTAAGCATCCTATATTATGTCATTTTATAACTGAATTTCCATTTTTAGATAATTTGTTGAAAATCCTACAGGTAACAGGAAAACACTTTCATTTTCACTTTTCGTCTACTACCCTTATCTCAACTAAGGTCTCAGACTAGCCTGAATAAGCAAAGAGAGGAAGTTTATACAGACTCTTAATATTTCTCTGTCTTTTTTTATAATGCTTATCAATTCTATCAGATTCAAAGTGTTCTGTTATGTATTTAATTTAATATATATGTTAGGCTTTGCCAAGCATTTTGCTACATATTCTCATATAACATTTAGCAATCTTGACCTCAGTTCTCAATCTAATAGTCATATATTTGATCTTGCTAAAAAGTTCCTTTGTCATTGATAATAGATAAGATTTATTGCTCAAGCACCCTATGATAACACAGACTTCTAAATCATAATTACAGGAACATTTTAGGAATTGTTTTCACAATTTTGTGAATCATATGTGGTGTCACATACACATAAAGGAAGTCATCCCTTTGCAGTTGCTGTGCCCCAGCTTTGACATTAGGTTATATTTTACTAGTTCCTCATTTTGAATCCTCAAAACATTTGACCTAGAAGCTGAACAGTGTGACTATCTTTCATTTTGTGTATAATACTAATTGCAATTACGAATACAAACCACCCAGATTCTTTGGCAATAATATCTTCATTTTTGTCTGTTATCCATGGCTATTCTTGCTATGTTTTGAAGCCCAAAGTACACATGTATTACTATGTGCATTACAAAGTACACTGCATCACTATGACAAAATATCTGACAAAAACACGTGTTATGTGCCTTTTTCCTGGAGGCACTTTAACCAACATCTGTTTAACCCAGATAGGGCACTGAAACAGAGAAAAGAAAAATTCTATCCATGCCTGTCTTTGTGATCCAGTGCATTTACCAGGTTCCTTATGAGAGTACAGACAAGGGTTTATTTACAGGAGGAGATTAAAGACAGCTGCGTAATTTAAAAAGCCCACACAAGCATAGGTGATAGTTACTTTGCTTAAATGTGGTTTTTCTCCTGTTTTCTCAAATCTAAAGGTAGAACTACAGAATGTGTTTTCTTTAAGTGATATGAAAGACTAATACTTATTTTAGAAAGCTGGGGGTCAATCTTACTGACTTTCCTTAAATTCTAAGTTTTCAAGATAAGCTCTGCTGAAAAGTCTACTTATCATATTTTCTTCTGAGATTCAAATAGAAAAAGTCTATAATTCATATAGAAAAGTCTATAATAATAAAGCATTTATTTTTATAAAACAATAATGCATCTTAAGATTAGAATTGGATAAGTAGATTAATCATTATTAAAATTAAAGAGCCACTTTTGTCAAATGTCAAAAGTGGTAAAAAATAACATTTCCCCTGGAATAGCATATTTTTAATTCCATATAATGCTTCTAAAATAGCTTTGGGAGAAGGACAAAATCAAAACAACTTGTTCTTCAGAATCAGAGTGAATAAACTGTGTCTTATGCAATTTCACTGTTAAAACTTAGCATGATGTAGAAAAGTATAAAAATCCCTAACATTAGCTAAACAACATCCAAAAATATATGCATGCACTATCTCACTTACATAGTTTAAAATGCAGAACAACAATATACCTTATATAAGTTTGTGTAGAACTCTTAAATAACAATTTCCTCAGAGCAGAGAATAAGTAACTGAGGGAGCATTGAAATATATCTATAATTTTTAAAGCACAAAATAGCAAAAAATTTTAAACTAAATTTCAGCTTTGACCACTGTACAGATACCTTACTGTCTCTGTATATCCTCCCTTCATGGAATATTGAGATAATTTCAAGATTAAAGAAAAATATAATTTGCCTGGTGCTGGTGGCTCACGCCTTTAATCCCAGCCCTTGGGACGCAGAGGCAGCCAGATTTCTATGAGACTGAGGCCACCCTGGTCTACAGAGTGAGTTGCAGTACAGACTGCAAAGCTAAAGAAAAAGCCTGTCTCAAAACAAAAGAGAAAATTATAAAACAAAAATAATTTCCTAAACATAAATTTGAAAATGATACAACAGACACACGTTTGGTTATTTCTCCAAATATGTTCATCAGCATAATCAAGAAAATTAGAAAGCTAGTTGCAGTACACTTACTCTTTTCTGATACATAGCCCACAGTGGAGGCTGATTCAGTTACTTTCACTGCTGTGACCATATGCATAAAAATAACCTCAGGAAGGACATATATTTTGGCTCAATGTTTCACAGAGTTTCTGTACATCATGTTGGGGAAGGTGCCATGGAAGTCTCTGTAAAGAGAGGTGGTTAAATATTGGAGAGAATGCTTGAATCACGACATACATGAATTAGAGGCAGACCAAAAATGGGGCTGCTCAAACCTTCCAGTGTTGATTCTTAATGACCTACTTTGGTCACCAACCCTTATCTCCTACAGGTTGAAGGCACTCCCCTAATAAGCTGGTAACTGCACTATCAGCTGCAGAATACACATTCAGAGCATGGACCTGTATCAGTATTTCAGAGTCAAATCATTTAAAGCTCTTCTCTTATGTTTGCCATTTAGAGAGATACTAACCACAATCTGACATTTCATTGTAGTATAATTTTCTTTTCTTCATACGAGATATTTAATGACCATGGATGAGCAATTTAACAAAGTGCTGCGGTGACATGTCAGCTATTGAGTATTTAAGACCTATGGTAGGGTTTGCTTATAATGTCATCAAAATGCAAAAGAGAAGTGATCACAGGATGCTCAGCCCCAGTTTTCACATCTGCAATGCAATCACTACACCTAAGGGTCTGACACTATTGTGAGATAGAAGGTAGAAAGACCGTAAGAGTCAGGAGACCAGGACCGTGCTGCTAGATGGTATCTATGAGACAAGACAGGGAGGCTGCATCTGTGAAATCTCAGCAGTTTGCTTGCCTAAGCAAGCCTCTAATAAAGACAACACCAGTGGACACTAAAGTGGATGAAGAAAGTTTACAAATATTTGCTCCTAGACGGAAAGCTGAGAATCAGTTTTCTCCAGGGGCAAGGTCCTGATAGGTTATGAAATCTCAAATGGTCACGCAAAACACACATATATACAAATAACATTAAATGGACCCAATAGTGTGTGTGTGTGTGTGTGTGTGTGTGTGTGTGTGTGTGTGTGTGTGTGTGTGTGTAAAAGTTATGGGGGCAGAAGTCATAAATTGGAGAGGGAATGGAGAGAGCACAGGAATAGTTGGAAGAAGGATTTGCTCTTCTGTTGTTTTAAATTTTTTTTCTTCATCTACTTATTTTACATTCCCGCTGCAGTCTCTCTCCCAATCCTCCTTTCCCAGTCCATTCTCCCATTCCCTTCCTGAGCTACCCCCCCCCAGTCCTTTACTCTTCTGTCTCCATACAGGAAAGGACCAGGTCTCTCATGAGTATC
Organism: Ondatra zibethicus; assembly: GCA_004026605.1. Taxonomy (NCBI): domain Eukaryota; kingdom Metazoa; phylum Chordata; class Mammalia; order Rodentia; family Cricetidae; genus Ondatra; species Ondatra zibethicus. The sequence continues at coordinate 51,826 of PVIU01012584.1, read as the reverse complement.
AACAAAACCTGGTATATCAAGTTGCAGTAAGCCTAAGCACTTTCCCATATATTAAGGCTGGGAAAGATAAGCTAGGATGAGGAGTAGGGTCCCAAAAGCCAGTAGAAGAGTCAGAGACATCTATTCCCACTGTTAGGAGTCCCCCAAGAGGATCAAGCTACACAACTGTAACATATATACAGATTGCTTAGGTCAGTCCCATGCAGGCTCCCTGATTGTCCGTTTAGTCTCTGCAAGCCCCTATGAGCCCAGGTTAGTTGATTCTGGGGGTTTTCTTGTCATGTTCTTGACATCTCTGGCTCCTCCACTCCTTTCCCCTTCTGCTCTGCAGGGTTCCCAACTCTGCTTAATGTCTGGCTGTGGATTTCAGCATCTGACTCCATCAGTTGCTGGAAGATACCTCTCTGATGACAATTGGGCCAGACACCAATCTGGTCACAGGAGAAGACCAGTAAAGGCTACTTATTCACTATTGCTTGGAGTATGCTGGGGTCTGCCACGTAGACTCCTGGGAGATTGCCCTGCACCAGACTTCCATCTGTCCCTGATGATTTTCAAAATACATAAAAGCCTCAAAAAACTAGAAGTGAACAAACCAAATAATCCAATTAAAGAATGGAGTACAGAGCTAAATACAGAATTCTCAATAGAAGAATCTAAAATGGTTGAGAAATACTGAGAATGCAAATCAAAATGACTCTCAGATTCCATCTTACACCTGTCAGAATGGCTAAGATGAAAAGCATAAGATATATCTCATGCTGGAGAGCATGTGGAAGAAGAGGAACACTCCTTCATTGCTAGTGGGAGTGCAAATTTATACAGCCACTTTGGAAATCAGTTTGGCAGTTTCTCAGAAAACTGGGAATCAACTTACTGCAAGACCTAGTTATACCACTGCTGGTCATGTACCCAAAGTATGCTCAATCAAGGACACATACTCAGCTGCATTAACAGCAGCTTTATTTGCAATATCCAGAACCTGGTAACAACCCAGATGTCTGTCAACTGAGGGATGGATTAAACACAATGTAGTACATTTACACAATGGAGTATTACTCAGCTGTTAAACATAAAGACAGTGTGAAATTTTTGCGAATTAGGTCGGTACAATAAATAACCAGGCCAGCTCAAGAATAACAATTATATTTTAAGGGGAAACTCACGCTACAAGAGTGGGAGGTCCGACTTCCTATCTGTCCTGCGGGAGCCGCGCAGAGAGAGAGCGCACCTGGTCTGTCCCAGTTTTCTTTCTGGGTTCCAGGTAGCCATGCCTTAACTAGCCGTGATTGTTTAACAGAGCTTCCCCATGATGAAATTTCAAGGCAAATGGATAAAACTAGAAAAAATAATCCTCAGTGATGAAACACAAGCTCAGAAAGGGTTTGTTTTTAATATGGTAAAAATGCAAAAGAGAAGTGATCACAGGTTGATCAGCTCCAGTCGCCAAATCTACAGTGTAATGGGAGAGGGGTGGTAAATGTGTAAATGTTTTGTATGCTTTCATGAAATTTTCAAAAACAACTAATTTTTTTTAAAAATAATCAGATCTCTTCTCACCTTAGGAACCTTCTTAAAAGTACAGGAGAGAGAAAATAATTTTTATTTGATTACTAAGTAAGTGTTAAACCAGAATGTGATTTGTATCCCAGAGAGCTTATTTCATGGACAGAATAAAATTATTTTCAATAACAAACAGTTATCATCCATTCTGGTCAACAAACAGTTGCTAGTCTTTGGATAAGAGGCCCAATTAGCAGCATCTACAACACTTGGTCTATTCCAAAGTTTCTTGGTAGTAGGAGTGAGTGTTTATTAATTGACATTACCCGGGGGCGGGGGGTGAATGAACTTCTAATGTGATTATGACAGGGAGTGGCTCTACCAGTTATAGTGAAGTCCCTATCCACCATTTTAGACTGTGATGCAACCATAGACCTTGATAGATGGGGTGGTATTTTTAATTATATTTTAAGGTCTTCCAGTCCTTGCATAAAAATACCTTGGTGTCTAAATGCTGGTAAAGGACTTATTTGGCCTCAATAGTATTTATTGAAATTAATGTAAAAATATATTGACACTAACCTTAAATGTAAATAAAAGATATGCATATATTTCAAAAAGACAGAGAATTTTTCATTTCAAGTAGTCGACCAAATGAAGAAAAAAATCTCTCTTTAATTTCAATGATCATTTGCTTTCTTTATTGATCTGGACATACTCTAAAAATTATTCCATTCTATTTAGGTGTTCTAAATGGCACCTTCTGTTTAGACTGAAACCATGCATCCTTGTCTAGAATATCAGAAATACTTTTGTTTTCTCACTTCATCTAATCAGTTGTTGACTCATGATTTCACGGCATGATGTGAACGTAATCAGTTAACCAGGATGGTATACCACTGACTGCCCCACTTTACGGTTGCTTCTCTAAACCCTTTCAAATCAATAAAATACAGAAAGGTACTTAGAAAAATAATAAGAGAAAGCATTGTGATTGAATTTAAGGCTCTCTATAGGGGGGAGCACTCTGCAGTAATGCAGGCCATGGCTGGGGACACCATGCGCACCAGAAGATAACCTACTACTGTTATTTGCTAAATGGACACAGCATTGATCTTCCTGATAATCTTTCCTTTATGCCCACTGATTGTTGCAGCTCTCAGCCTTCATCAGAAAAGCTTTTTATTGCATCAGAGGGTGGAAAATACAGACGATTCCCATCTTCATCACAGGTGTTTCAAGTAAGTCCTATAGTGTACTTAGTATTGAATAGTCTTCTGTATAACTCCTACTCCCCAAGTCTTAGGAAACATCCTTGAAGATGGGGTATAATGTTTGTAAGAGGTTAGGAAATATTGTGACAGAATAGTGTTCTCTGTATATAGCAGAGCCAGTGTATTCATGAACTTAGCAGCAGTCAAAACTGCCTGTACAAAGCCTGCACAGCAAGGTTATGCAGTAAACAGTCTAGCATGGTTCATCGAGGTGCACAAGACTCCACCCCTCTACAGATAGTTATTGGCACTGATGGATTTTGCTATAGGGAGAGTCACTTTTCTTCAGGGGTGTGACCACTGAGAAGTTGCTCACCCTACATTAGATGGTTCTATTCAAAAGAATATAGAGGGTACTACCATTATTTTCTGCTTGCTTGTTTGTTTGTCTTGAATTTTTAGCTTCTCTTAGATGTGATTTCTCTGTGTAGCCCTGGCTGTCCTGAAAATTGCTCTATAAATTTCAAACTCAGATATCAGCCTGATTATCCCTCCCAAGTGCTGGGATTAAAGGTGTGTGTCATCAAGCCCAACTATAGCCTCTCTAATCTACTCAATGGGTTAGGAAGAGAAGAGGAAAATAAAGAGGAGAAGGAAGAAAAGGACAAGTAAAAGAAGTGTTGGAAGTTGGAGAGAGAGCAAGAGAGCACAGCTTTTAAGGTTACTTGCTATTGTTGCAGAGGACCAGATGCCAACTCACACAGCCCACATGGCAGCTCACAGCCACCTGTAAATCCAGTTTTATTTGATTTGATACCATCATCTGGCCTCTGCCAGGCATGCATGTGGTGTGCACACATATATGCAGACAAATACACATACTGATAAATTTTTAAATGATATAAGAAATATTTCAATAAAAAGCATACACTAAATTGTTGGGAGAATAGGGAAAGGTTGAGGTAGGAGGGTAAAATGAACAAAATAAATGACAAATATATTCAAAACATTTTGTATATACTTACAAAATGTCAAAGAATAGATAAATAAAAACAGCTCTTTTGGAAAAGGGAACTTTTCCAAAAGTACTTCTCATCTCACTCTAGATCTATTCATGTTTGTTTCAGCTAGTAGAATGTTCTATATTTCTGATTTTGTTCCATAAAATATAATCCACTTATGCAGCTACTTATTGGACCTCAATTATTGGTTTTGTTTGAATAATAGATGTATTTTCCAATTTGCTTGGTTTTTTCCTTCTATCCAAATATTATTGGATTCACTTCCATGTGCTTACTGTGCCCTCTGGCCAGGCATTCAGAGGCTGCTTCTACTGTGGTCCAAGGAGGCTCAACTTCTGTTCAAGCTAAGAGCAGACCTAGGACAGTAAAAGACAATGCTCTATGATCACATGGTCCTGTACTGCCTTAACCCTAGAGCTGTCTATCTCTCCCAGTTGCCTCTTCGTTTTTAGCAGAGAAGGGCTTACAGAAACAAATAACTGGGTACTAAATTTGCTCAGTGCTGGTGACATGTCACCATTCTTTGTCTTTCAGTAACACATCAAGAAGTTCTTTGCTATATGGAGTCATAGATATTTCTATTTACATTTACTTTGAAAAAATTAATTCACACTATCATCTCTATTTTAACTCTAATAAAAGGTTCATTTTCATCCTCACCATTTCTGTATTTAAAACTTTTTTCTGATTGTGATTAATTATATCCTTTTATTCTTTATCAACCCAATTATATGATAAGACTTTCTTCATTTAGCAAAATCTCCAATCAATGACAGCACCTGTACCATCTTCTGCTTCAGTTCCTTATCATGAATAACCCTTATTCAGTCTGGATCACTGTCAACTATCCATTTGCTTGTCCATATCGTTATCTCAAGTTGAAAATAAAGCACAAGGCTATTTCTTTCAATGGACCTTTCCCTATCTGCTAAGGCTCCTGAGTGTTCAAAGGTGTTTTCCAATATAAGCTGTCATCTTCCCAAGGAAAAAAATTTAAAATACTAAGAAAAGGTTAGTACTTTCTTACAATATTACCATAAAAATACATTACATGTTCAGACACACACATTCAATTTTTGACATCATTTGATGTACTTAAAATCTTCAAATACTATCAAGCTGGAATTCTTCACTAGGAAGACTTAAAAACTCAATGTTTGGTTATGTTCAGAAGGATGTTCTATGGCAGAAAAATGTCAAATGCTAAAGACATTCATTAAAGACTGAGCACTCAGGGTTTAAAGGATATTTACTATAAAATAATCCTTCTGTACACTATGAATATGCATTACTATGACTGGTTAATAAAGAACTGACTGGACTATAGTTGGGTAGGAAGAGATTGGTAGGAGAGCCAGAATAGGAGGATGCTGGGAAAGAAGAGCACAGAGTCTAGAGTAGTGAGCAGATGCAGACAGGAACAAGATGGACATGTCATACTGAGAAATGGTACCAAACCATGTGACAAAGCATAGATAAGAAATATTGGTGAATTTAAATGTAAGAGTTAGATAGTAAAAAGCCTGAGCTATTGGTCAAGCACTTATAATTAATATTAAGCTGGGAAGGAAAGTGGAGTCTGGACTAGCAAACAGACACAGAAAGGACCAATATGGGCACGCCATACTGAGGAAAGGCACCAAACTATAGATAAGAAAGCATAGATAAGTCCAAGGCCCTCCCCCCTCCATCCTGGTCTAGGAAGGTGTGCATCCAAATTGACTAGGTTCCCGAAAAGATAATAAATGCAGAGGAGATAGGTCCTAGTGTCATTGTTGATGGCTTCTCAGTCTGCCCTCATTGGCTTCCCACAGGGCAGGGCACCATGCCCTCTTTTAAGGAAGCAGCCGGAGGGAGGAGGGGGGGAGTGGGAGGGGACTGGGAGAAGGGGAGGAAATGTAAATTTTTTTTTGAATGAAAAAAATAAAAGAATATGGAAAAAACCACCACCAACAACAAACAACAACAACAACAAAAAGAAAGCATAGATAAGAAAATGGGTTAATTTAAAAGTAGGAGTTAAGTAGTAACAAGTTTGAGCTAATAATCGAGCATTTACAACTACAAATAAGTCTCTGTGTATTTATTTCGGAGCTGATGGTGAGATAGAAACTTCTGTCAACAGGTAATCATAGTAAATCTTTATCTGGAACATGTAAAATTTCTGGCATTCACATAGAAAACAGCATAAAATTATGTTGTTTGTGCAGACAACTTAGCAACACTAAGTCATCCATCATTTCTGGGGATGATGGAGACTGTGCAAGTTCCAAATTTCAGGTAACAGCTGATCTTGCAAATTAGTTTGAAAGTAACCTTCAGACAAGTTTTATATGTTAATAGAAATAGCCAAATGATTTACATTTCAGACAATTATTGAAGTAATTGCCTTACCATAGTATTTCTACTCCTATTGTTTATCATTAATTGATTTCTTATGAAATTCTAGTTTGAACCCACCTTATAATAGCTGTGTACTTGCTTATTCTGAATGTCAAAGTTTGGACTGAGAAGAAATTCTATTGATAGAGAAGTGTGCCTACTTTTTTTTTTTTTTTTTTTAACCAGGGTCCGGATGAATCTGCCAAAGCTGGTTGGGCTCCTTCCTCGCCCAGGGATTCCCAGTCCCAAGCGTGTGCCTACTTCTGACAATGCCTGTACTTAAATTGTGCTAAGCATGGTCTTTCCATGTTCTTTTCATTTTAGAATATGACCTTTACAACCATGATGTGATTCTTGTATCTAGTACTGACATTTCTTGCATGTGAGTGGAACCCTGTTATTCAATGCACTGTATTAACACTGGCTAGATTAAAATTCGATTTCTTTCAGTACTGGTGACCTCTGTCTTCAGCTCAGATTATTTATACTGTGTGGCTTCCTTCAAATATAATCTGCCACTAAATCACATCTCCTTAATAATCCTTTGTTTCTTTAATAATGTGAGACTGATACTCTCTGTTATTTGTTACCTTTCTTTTCAGTGCTTTGAAAATCAATGTATTAATCAGGGTTTTCTAAAGAAACAGAATATATTCCATACACGTAATATATAATATATTATAAACTACATAATATATGTATATTATGTATAATGGTATTTATTATAATGGCTTATATGCCATGGTACAGTTATTGTAACAACTGCTGTCTACCAACAGAAGGTCCAAGAATATGGAAGTTGTCCAATCCACAAGGCTGAATATCTCAACTTGTCTTACGTATATGCCAGAATACTGAAAAATTAGGCTCTAATGCCAGTAAGGAAATGGATTGGCCAGTGAGAGCAACAGCAAGCCGTCAAAGAAAAAATCCTTCTTATGTGTCCTTTACATAGTCTGACACGAGAAGGTGCGGCCCAGAATAAAGGTGTATCTTCCCTCTTCAAAAGATTCAGATTAAAAGTGGGTTTTCCCATTTCAAATTATTTAATTAAGAAAAAAAATCTTTTCTAAGTGTACCCAGTCACTTGAATTTTAATTAATTCCTGATATAGTTAAGTTGACAACCAAGAATGATCATCCCAGGTTCACCCCTTCTCAACATTATACACAGCCATATCTCCTTATGCTTAATTTCCAAATGAAAGCAATAAACAGGTCACAATTATAACTAACATGATATTACTCTCCCTAGAACTACAAACAAATAAATTTTAGAATAATTGGCAATGTCCCTTGACAGAGAGTTTGTTAATGTCTGAAAATTTAAATATGATGAACCACTGATATTTTAGTTGATGTTATAGTAAATGATAAAACAAATTGAGACAAGATAACAAAAATATTTTACAAATACATTTTTCAGAAAATATGATCAAAAACTCATGTCACTTTTAATCCTACTTTCTTTAACTAGAACCCTGTAATTACCTATACTTATAACTGACTTCCTCTTCCATCCATACTGTATTTCCTCTACTATCAGCAAGTACTTCAGCAAGTCTTGATTTTTTTTCTGGAGTAGTGACTCATACCTCTGTTTCCTGAAGTTTCTGGGCCCATTATCATCCTGTCTGGATTACAAGGTGGTAGCTTCCCATTGGCTTTAATCACTGGACATGGTATCACCATGAAAAACCTTAAAGGATTTCTTGCACTTTTTTCACCTCCACTGTGGAACAGCAATCCAATATACTCATGGTAATCTGGATCGATCACTCCTTTAACACTATTCTTACTGTGTACCCTGTTGGCATAAAAGCATCAGCAGCTCAAAGTGGCCTGGAAGAAATCTGAGCTACCAGTTCAGTAGAATGCTGGTTATGTCTCCTGGCAGAAACACATCTGGTATGACAGCTTCAATTGGAGTTACTTTCTCATTGAGTTTTCTGTGGTGAGCTGTCATTCTCTAGGATCCATCTATCTTCACTACTGGAGGGACAGAAGAGTTAAATGGAGTTGTAGTGGGAACCTGCTCTGCATCTTTCAATCTCTCAAGTCCCGGATGGTGACATTAATTTCTGCAATTTCTTCAGGACTGTAATACTGCTCTTGATTCAGTGTTTTACCTGGCAGAGGCACTCTTTAGCCTTCCATTTAGCCTTTCCAACAATAATGGCCCACATGTCAGGTAACCAATGTGAGAATTCTGCCTGCTTATAAGTATATCCAATCCAAATATACATTCTATAACTGGAGTAATAAACACAAGAGACTGCAGGGACCCACTGGACCTACTGTGAGTTGGACTACAGCCAAAACACTATTAATCACCCACCATCTATGAGCCCCTCCTTTTTAACTGGAGGGCCACAGGGTTTCATGGGCTCTCCTGGAAATCATGTCACTTCAGAACCAGGATCCAATAGACTCTGGAAAGCCTGTTTCTTTCCCCTAGGGTTTAGTTAGCAAAGAAAAGGGATGTAGATCCTTCTGTAGACTGATGAGAGAAATGCTAACAGTATAACTCAATGTCCTTTTCCAGAGGAACCTGGCAATCCCTTCATTCAAGGTGTTCCTGTTCTACAAACTGGATCAAGCCTGAATAATGGATCAAAAGTTGAGATTGTCTCTTGCCAAAGTCCAATTTAGCATATTTTCCCATTTGTTTTAGGATATTTTAACTTATACAGATCAAATGAAAATGCAGTAGTGTTCTTATCTATTTCATATTTAACTATTATCAAAGGTCCATACAAGTCACACCACATAAAAACCACTTTACCTGTTCTCTCCATTATAGGTTAGACCATGGGCATTGCTTTGTCTATGCTGCCCATTATGATAAGTAGGGTCACCTTGCCTTTGGTGATTCACTGCTGCCACATGGTTTCTGGTACGTTGTGGTCCAATTAAACCCAGTGTATTTAGTTCATCCAAGTGTACAGCAGTATCCCCAAATGTGGTAGTTTGAATGCAATTGATCCCCATAATCTCATAAGGAGTGGCACTATTAGATGATGTGAATTTGTGAGAGCAGGTATGGCCTTGTTGGAGGAAGTATATCACTATGGGAGTGATTTTGAGGTCTACTATGCTCAATCTATACTCAGTATAGACTCAGTTTATTTCCTGTTTCCTGGAGATCAAGATGTAAAACTCTTAGCTCCTTTTCAGCACTATGCCTGCCTGCACTTCATTGCGCCCTGCCATGAAGATAATAGAGTGAGCCCCTGAAATTGTAATCCCCCAGTTAAATGTTTCCCTTTATAAGAGTTACCATGGTCATGGTGTCTCTTGACAGCAATAGAAAACCCATTTAAGACACAAGCTCTAACAAACAGTGCTTTATCTATGTTGCCAATTATGATAATTAGGATTGCATTGTCTTTGGCAATTCAGTGCTACCATTTTGCATCAATTATTTCTAGCCATTATGAAGAAAACACCAATGGACGTGATTAAACAACTGTCTCTGTAGTAGAATAAAGCATTCTTTGGTTATATCTCCAAGAGCAGTACCACTGAATCTTGAGCTAGATGAATTCCCAGAATCCTGAAGAACTATATCACTGATTTCCATAGTGCTTATACAATTTTTACTCCCTCCAAAATGGATGAGTGTTTTTCCTAACTCCACATCCTCACCTGCATGAGATGTCTATTGTTTTATTGATGTTCATCATTCTGAGTGGTATAAAATGAAATCTCTAATCGGTTTTCTTTTGCATTTTACTGATGAACAAAGATGTTGAAGGTCTTTAAGTGTTTCTCAGCCATTTGCGTTTTCTCTATTGAGATTTATCTGTTTAATTCTGTACTCCATTTTTAAATGTGTTATTTATATTCATAATGTTCCATTTCTCTTGTTATTTATAAATTTCAGATATTTGCTCTCTATTAGATGTGTAGCTGGTAAAAATCTTTTCCCATTTTGTAGCTTGAATCTTTTCTGTATGATGATTTACTTTGCCATAGTGAAGCTTTTTAGTTTTATGAGGACCCATTTACTAAGTTTTGCTTTACTATATGTGCTATTGGTTTTCTGTTCAGAAAGACTTTTCCTGTGCCATTGAGTTCAAGAGTATTTTCCAGTTTCTCTTCTATCAAGTTCTGTATATCTGGTCTTACGTTGAAGTCCTTGGTCAAATTGGAATTGAGATTTGTACAAGACAACTGCAGTAGGAGAGGCCAGTTGTTCATGGTGCCCAGACTCCCGAAATAACTACACGGAAACTGTATTAATTAAATCACTGATTGGCCCATTAGGTCACTAATCAATGAAGCAAAGAGTTGGTTCATTGAGAAAATCAGTTAGATTAATCTGACCAATCCAAATTAGTTAAAATGAACAAAAAGAATATCCAAATTCACAAAATTAGCAATGAAAAAAGGGTTTTTTTGTTTTTTTTTTCTGTGTAGTACTCCATTGTGTAAATGAACCACATCTTCATTATCCATTCTTCGGTCAAGGGGCATTTAGGTTGTTTCCAGGTTCTGGCTATGACAAACAATTCTGTTATGAACATAGTTGAGCACATGTCCTTGTGGCACAGTTGAGCATCCTTTGGATATAAAGTGGTATTACTGAGTCTTAAAGAGGTGTGTTTCCTAATATTCTGAGAAATAGCCAAACTGATATCCAAAGGGGCTGTACTAGCTTGCACTTCCACAAGTAATGTAGGAATGTTCCTTTTACCCCACAACCTCTCCAGCATTAGTTGTCATCAGTGTTTTTGATCTTGGCCATTCTTACCTGTATAAAACAGAATCTCAGAGTTGTTTTGATTTGCATTTCTTTGATGACTAAGGATATTGAGCATTGCCTTAAGTGTCATTCAGCCATTTTGATTTCTCTGTTTAGAGTTCTCTGTTTAGGTCTGTACTCCATTTTTTAATTAGATTATTTGTTATTTTGATGACCAATTTCTTGAGTACTTTTGTATATTTTGGAGATCAGACCTCTGTCTGATGTGAGGTAGGTGAAGGTCTTTTTCCTTTCTGTAGGCTGTCGTTTTGTCTTGTTGACTGTGTCCTTGCTTTACAGAAGCTTTTCAGTTTCATAACGTCCAATTTATTAATTGCTTCTGCCAGTGTGTCTGTGCTACTGGGGTTATATTTAGGAAGTGGTCTCCTGTGCCAATGTGTTCAAGTGTACTTCCCACTTTCTCTTCCATGAAGGTCAGTGTGGCTGGCTTTATGTTGAGGTCTTTGATCCATTTGGACTCGAGTTTTGTGCATGGTGATAGATATGGGTCTATTTTCATTCCATATCCAGTTACGCCAGCACCATTTGCTTTCGTTTTACCAATTAATATTTTTTGATTCTTTGCCAAAAATCCGGTGTTTGAAAGTGAGTGGGTTAATATCCAAGTCTTTGATTTGTTTCCATTGGTCCTCCTGACTGTTGTTATGCCAATACCAGGCTGTTTTCAGTACTGTAGCTCTGGAGTAGAGTTTGAAGTCAGGGATTGTGATGCCTCCAGAAATTCTTTTTCTGTACAGGATTGTTTTGGCTATCCTGGGTTTTTGCTTTTCCATATGAGTTGAGTACCATTCTTTCGAGGTCTGTGAAGAATTTTGCTGGGATTTTTATGGGCATTGCATTGAATATGTAGATTGCTTTTGGTAAGATTGCCATTTTTACTATGTTAATTCTACCTACCCAAGAGCATGGGAGATCTTTCCACTTCCTGGTGTCTTCAATTTCTTTCTTCAAAGATTTAAACTTCTTGTCATGCAAGTCTTCCACTTGTTTGGTTAGAGTTACTCAGAGATATGTTATGTTATTTGTGGCTATTGTGAAAGGTGATGTTTTTCTGATTTCTTTTTCAATCCATTTATCATCTGTGTATAGGAGGGCTACTGATTTCTTTGAGTAAAATTTGTATCCTGCTACATTACTGAAAGTGTTTATGAGTTGTAGAAGGTCCTTGGTAGAATTTTTGGGATCGCTTATGTAAACTATCATATCATCAGTGAGAGTTTGACTTCTTCTTTTCCAATTTGTACCCCTTGATCTCCTTTAGTTGTCTTACTGCTTTAGCTAGGACGTCAAGATCTATATTGAATAGATATATAGAGAGAGGACATCATTGTCTTGTTTCTGATTTCAGTGGGGTCGCTGGAAGTTTTTCTCTATTTAGTGTGATTTTGGCTGTTGGCTTGCTGTATATTGCATTTATTATGTTTAGGCATGTTCCTTGTTTTCCTGCTCTCACCAGGACCTTTATCATGAAAGGATGTTTTATTTTGCCAAAAGTTTTTCTGGGATCTAATGAGATGATCATGTGGTTTTTATTTTTCAGTTTGTTTATATTGTGGATTACGTTAACATATTTTCATATATTGAACCAGCCCTGCATCTCTGGAATGAGGCCTACTTAATCATGGTAGATGATGGTTCTGATGTGTTCTTGGATTTGATTTGCCAGTATTTTATTTAGTATTTTTGCATCAATGTTCATGCATGAGATTGGTCTGTAATTCTTTTTCTTAGTAATATCTTTATGTAGTTTGGATATCAGAGTAATTGTAGCTTCATAAAAAGAGTTTGGCAATGTTCCTTCTGTTTCTATTGTGTAGAACATTTGAGGAGTATTGCTATTAGTTCTTCTTTGAAAATCTTGTTGAATTCTGAGCTGAAACCATCTGGTCCTGGACTTTTGGGTTGGGGGAATTTTGATGGGTTTCTATTTCTTCAGCAGTTATAGGTCTGTTTAATTTGCTTATCTGGTCTTGATTTAATTTTGGTAAGTGATATATATCTGGAAAGTTGTCCAGTTCTTTTAAGTTTTCCAATTTTGTGAAGTACAGGTTTTGATTATGACCTGATGATTCTCTGGATTTCCTCCATGTCTGTTCTTATGTCCCCCTTTTCATTAATGATTTTGTTGATTTGGATATTTTCTCCCTGACTTTTGGTGAGCTTGAATAAAGGTTTGTCTATTTTGTTGATTTTTCGAAGAACCAACTATTTGTCTCATTGATTCTTTGTATTGTTTTCTTTGTTTCTATTTTGTTGATTTCAGCTCTCAATTTGATCATTTCCTGACATCTAGTTCTCTTGGGTGAGTTTGTTTCTTTTTGTTCCAAAGTTTTCAAATGTTTTGTTAATTCTCTAGTGTGGGATTTTTCCACCTTCTTTATGTAAGCATTTAGTGCTGCTATGACCTTTCCTCTTAACACTGCTTTCATTGTGTCCCATAAATTTGGGTATCTGTTGTGTGGTCATTTTCACTGAATTTTAGGAAATCTTTAATTTCTCCCTTTATTTATTCCTTGGCCCATTGATGATTCATGTGACCATTGTTTAATTTCCATGTGTTTGTGGGCTTTCTGGAATTAGTATTGCTATTGAATTCTAGTTTTAAGCCATGTGATCTGATAAGATACATGAGGTTATTTCAATATTTTGTATCTGTTTAGGTCCATTTTGTTACCGAGTATGTGGTCAATTTTTGAGAAGATTCCATGAGGTGCTGAGAAGAATGTATATTCTTTTCTGTTTGGATGGAACATTCTATAGATGTCTGTTGAGACCATTTGAGTCATAACATCTGTTAGTTCCCTTATTTCTCTGTTAATTTTTGTCTGACTGACCTGTCCAGTTTTGAGAGTGGGGTGTTAAGTATCCCACTATTAGTGTGTGAGGTTTAATGTGTGATTTAAGCTTTTAGAAGTGTTTGTTTTTGTGTCTGGGTTACCTCACTCAAAATGATATTCTATAGCTCCATCCATTTTCCTGCAAAATTCGAGATGTCGTTATTTTTTTTTGTGCTGTGTAATACTCCATTGTGTAAATGTACCACATTTTTTTATCCATTCTTTGGTCAAGGGGCATTTAGATTGTTTCCATGTTCTGGCTATGACAAACAATGCTGCTTTGAACAAAACTGAGCATATGTCCTTGTCGGATGATTGAGCATCCTTTGGATATAAACCCAAAAGTAGTATTACTGGGTCTTGAGGAAGGTTTCCTAATTTTCTGAGAAATCGTCACACTGACATCCAAAAGGCCTGGACCAGCTTGCATTCCCACCAGCAATGCAGAAGTGTTCCCTTTACCCCACAACCTCTGCAGCATAAGTTGTCATCAGTGTTTTTGATTTTGGCCATTGTTACAGGTGTAAGATGGAATCTCAGAGTTGTTTTGATTTGCATTTGTCTGATGACTAAGAATGTTGAACATTTCCTTAAGTGTCTTTCGGCCATTTTAGATTCCTCTATTGAGAGTTCTCTGATTAGGTCTGTACTCCATTTTTTTATTGGATTATTTGTTATTTTGATGACCAATTTCTTGTGTTCTTTGTATATTTTGGAAATCAGACCTCTGTCTGATGTGGGGTTGGTGAAGAACTTTTCCCATTCTGTAGTCTGTCATTTTGTCTTGTTGACCATTTCCTTTGCTTTATAGAATTTATCCCATGTACTTACTCATAAGTGGTTTTTAAACATAAAGCAACGAAAACCAGGCCACAAATCACAATCTCAGAGAACTTAGACAACAATGAGGACCCTAAGAGAGACATATATTGATCTAATCTATATGGAATGTAGAAAAAGACAAGATCTCCTGAGTAAATTGGGAGTATGGAGCCCTTGGGGGAGGGTTGATGGGGAGGGGAGAGGCAGGAAGGGGAGCAGAGAAAAATGTAGAGCTCAATAAAAAAAAAGAAGTGTTTCTTTTACATATGAGGGTGCCCTTTTATTCAGGGCATAGATCTTCAGTATTGTGATTTCCTCTTGATGGATTTTTCCTGTGACTAATATGAAATGTCCTTCTTTGTCTCTTTTGATTGATTTTAGTTTGAAGTCTAGTTTGTTAGATGTTAGGATAGCTACACCAGCTTGGTTCTTAGGTCCATTTGATTGGAAATTTTTTTCCCAACCCTTTACTCTGAGGTGATGTCTGACTTTGAGGTTTAGGTGTGTTTCATGTATGCAGCAGAAGGATGGATTCTGTTTTCATATTCAGTCTGTTAGCCTGTGTCTTTTTATAGTTGAGTTGAGTCTATTTATATTAAGCAATATTAATGACCAGTGATTGCTAACTCCTGTTAATTTAGTTTTTGTTGTTGGTGGTGTTAATTTGTGTGTTTTCCCCTTCTTTGGGATTTGCTATTGTAAGATCATCAATTGCCTGTGTTTTTGTTGATGTAGCCAACTTCCTTGGGTTGGAGTTTTCCTTCTAGTACTTTGTGTAGGGTTGAGTTTGTAGCTAGATATTGGTTAAGTCTGATTTTTTTCATGAAATATCTTGTTTTGTCCTTCTATGGTGATTGAAAGTTTTGCTGGGTATAGTAGTTTAGGTTGGCATTCGTGGTCTCTTAATGTCTGCATAATATTTGACCACAACCTTCTGGCTTTCAGTGTATCCAATGAGATGTCAGGTGTACAAGATGAGGAGAAAAGGGGCACTAGGAAGTAGAAGGGAGGTAAGTCCTGTGGTTGAGGTGATAAACAGATTAAAGAAGTGCTGGATTTTACACTACATGAGGGGAATGGTGACCTCAGTCCAAGACTGCTCCCAGCTAAAAGTCTAACAAGTGAAAAGGAATCAAAGAAGAGTTTAGGTCCGGACATGATGATGCAGATCTTTAATCTCTGTACTCAGGAGAAGGATACAAGCAAATCTCTAAATTCAAGGACAGACTGATCTACCAAGAAAGTTCAAGGATAACAAAGAGGCAGTTAAGGAAACCATCAAAAACAGAAAGCTGTTAGAGACATAATTGAACAAAGGGGCCATGTTGCACTCCCAGCAGGCAGCAGAACTCTACAACTTTGGCCACACTTGGTTCTGACTTTTGTGTCAATGATAGAAGAAAGGTGTTATGGAATCTACCTCTATGATAAAGGAAAGCCAGTGATACCAGGTATGTGGCAGAGGTGTCCCTGCATGGAGGACCAGAGATGCCATTCTGTGAAGCTATGAAGGTGAATCCTGAACTGTCTTGGAGACCCCAACATTTGGAGATGCCAGAGTTGTGGGATACCTGGCAAGAAAAGCTAGTAGCAGGGAGCAGAACCAGCCCAAAGGAAGAGGTGTGTTGCAATCAACAAAAACAAAAGGAGTTGGAGATTTGAAGAGAGTTTGGGCATCAAATATTGAGATGTAGAGTTTGGAGTTTTCCCACCTGTTTTTTAATCTTGCTATGTTTAGTATTTCCTCGCTAGTTTGCTTTCCATACATTTTGGAACAGCATGTGTATATATATACATGCACACACACACACACACACACACATACACACACACACACACACACACACATATATATATTCTATGTTATTATATGTTAGGAGTACATTAGTTGCTTTTTTATTTTGATTTTACACTTAAGAGGTTGCCATGAGTATCATAAGAGACTGGACTTTTCAAAAAATTGATATGGTTATAGATTATGGGGACTTTTGAAGTTGAAATCAATGCATTTTGCCATAGGGTATAACTACGGCCCTATGGGGGCCAAGGAATTGAATTAGCCCCAAAGACACATGTGTTTGAATGCTTGGGTCATAGTGAGTCCAATATTAGGAGATGTGGCCTGGTTAGAGGAAGTTTGCTACTTTGAGCGCAACTTTGAGGTATCATATACTTAAGCTAGGCCCAGTGTGAATCACAGTCTTCTGTTGCCTACAGTGCAAGATGTAAGACTCTCAGTTACGTCTCCAGCACTATGCCTGCCTGAATGACTCCATGTTTCCTATCATGATGATAAGGAACCAAAATCTGAACTGTAAGTCACCCCCAATTAAATGTTTTCCTTTATAAGAGTTGCCACAGTCATAGTGTTTTTTCAAAGCTATAGAAACCCTAACTAAGACAGGAGATGACAGAATAATGGAGATAGGTTAGAAGGAAGAAACTCCACAGAAAAGTGGAAAGTAGAGCATGCCAGCAGGATCTTATTCTCCTAGGGATGAGGTCAGGGAGAGAGGAGAGGCCACAATAACTTGTCTGTTACAGAGCTGTGGGTTATACTGAATAATTATATTTGAAGGAGAAGAGGAAGAATATAGATCTGAAAATTACCCACCTGCTTTCCTGGCATATCTGGTTCTCATGGAATTGTGGCTACTTGTTTCACAGGCAGTGCCTGCCAGAGCTGGTGGCCGACAGAAGGGTATAGGTTGGTAATAAGGGATTTAGGAGATCTGAGTGATCAGATTACATTTAAAAATCTTAGATCTGTTATGTTCTCATTCACCATTCCCTCTTTAAATCTGCCAACATTTTACTAATTGAAAATATTTTGGCCAGCAATGTTCACCAAGAAACATCTGTAAAGTGTTGTATAATATGCATAAAAAATTAGCTAGTGGCAACCCTCAGACTTCATTGTCAATGTTATTAGTTAAAATAATTTATAGGTAAGAACCAATATGTGTTCTATTCCCATTCTTTTGGTTTACTATATGATAGTTTTTCATTCATTCATTTCACAAAATTACTACAGAGTAACACATTTTTACACTTTTGCAGAAACTCTGTAATAATAAGTTTTGTTCTTGAATTCTATACATGAGTGTCTTGAACCATATGACTTGTTGGTCGATAACTGTTGGATCCAAAATTTGAATCCTCTTTGCGTTCTCCAGAATTCAATATCATCCCATTATCTTTAACTGCTTCTTCTAAATCCTGGACTTTTAATTTGGAATCCTCTCAACTATTCTCCAAGGTTAAATTTGAAATGTGATTCCTGGAGTCATTCTGAAAACCACTGATGTATGCAGTATGCCTGTTAACTCAGCTTTAGTTTATGCATTTCCCTTGGACCACTAGCTTCTAAGATAATTCAATAAAAATAAATTAATATTTTTTAAAAAATGACAAATTGGTGGGCAGTCAACAAATCATTTTCTTTATACTATGCATTTTTGAAAAAATTAGGAGAATGTGAAAGTAAAACATAAAGAAATAATCTATGTTGAAATTGGCACACTTAGTTCGGAGATATTGAGCTCAAAATCATGGCTCCAGTGACTTCATGCTAAGGTTCTGCCTTGCTTCAGGAAACTTCTCATACTGAAACAGACAATGATATGAAATGCTTTTTGGTTTTTAATATATGTAGAACATAATGTTACTTTTGGTCCATGTCATTGGTGAGATTGTTTCTAAAAGTGTACTTCACTATTTTCTCTAATTTTTATGCCTGTGATTTAATTTTTTTTTGTTCCCAGACATTTTGTGTCTATGTCTTATTTTCATTCATCAAAAGTAATAAGCTAAAATTTAAAAATTAAAGAATGTGAGGCTTAGAATCTGTTTTGTAGACACAATGCCACAGTTGTTATTTAAGAAAGATATTGTTGAGTGGTTGTGGTGGTTTGAATGGGAATGTTCCTCTGCCTTGGCTCAATATTGAATCATTCGCTCCCCAGCTGATGGTGCTGTTTAGCAATTTTATGGGATTTTAAGGTGGCGGCTTTGCTGAAGCATATCACCAGGCTTGAACACTGAGAGTGTGTATCACTTCCCACTTCAAGTTTGCTGTCTGTCTCCTGTGCATCTGTGTATAACTGAAGATGTGATCTCAACTTTCTGCTCTGATCACATGCTGCCACACCTATTGCATCATTAGGAACTCTCTTTGGGTTTATAATACAGAATGAACTCTTCTCTATGTCACTTTTGACTGTGGTAGTTTTGTCACATAAACAATGAGTAACTAATAGAACAATAGCAAATTCCCCATTCTGAGTTGACTAAATACTAATTCATTCGACAAACATCATACAACAATTAACAGAAGCCAACTGTTATCTTCTTTATGTAAAAATTGTTTGCTAATAACAATCAGTGTGGTAAGTACTGCTAGAAAGTCTGCCAAGTAGGCAAATCCCACATTGCAGATTAGACATGCGAAGGGGAACTGTGTAGAGGCAAATATCTCTCAATACCTATCTGGTAGAGATGATGGACATAGGTTCTGGTGTAAGGCCATTGATCCTCCACATTCTGCTAATTATTGTGTGTCTGGAGATAAGTGCTCTTTACATTGACATATGTGAGAATCAGGATTGTAAAAAAAGAAAAAGAAAAAGAAAGAGAAAAGACCTGAAAATAACAATGCTTACTCTAAAAATAATATCTTAATAAATTTGGGATTTATTTAGTGTTTAATTTTCATTAAGGAGAAATAACATCGTAAACAAAACAGACTGCAGCAGGCTTAATTCTACAGTTGTTAATAATATCCCTGTGAAATGCCTCTATCAAAACCTAAGAAGCTTATATTAAAATATGGAAATTAAATGTTTTGTTGTTTATTTTGTAGAGAACATTTAAAAATTCAATTTAAGCAGAAATATTTATGGGATAATAATTCAGTTTCAAAGACTATAGAAAAGGCATCCGAAGCTGTGGCAGCAAACAATCCAAATGGAAATATTAAAACTGTGTCTGAAAGGAGAGAAACAGGAGTTGCAATTTGAAAATATCCAGTATTGTTAATTACATTTTTCTAGCTTGTGCAGCCATCAAACATACCCTTACAAATAAGAGTCACAAGAAGAGCACTGAATCAAACTGTGGTTGACTTTAAACATAAGTGTCAAGCATAGTCTAATTTTCTTTGTAAATACAATTTGAAGAACACAACAGAGGTAACATAAATCCATTTCAATAACACTGTTTCATGTTGTACAATGCCGGGTACTCTAACAAAGTTTCCGGAGTGGCATGGTTATTTCTTCAAGCTGTTAGTTAATGTATGTTTTCAGACAAACTCACAACACATAGAACATGGCCAACATTAAGGGAAAAGCTGTCCTCAAAAGACCATTTCTTAATCCTTATTATTGTTGATTTTCTTCCTCTTTTGTTACACATATTTGTGTATGTTTCATCTGGAGATTTGACAAAGAGAGGTGTTGTTAATTATTTGCACTGAATTTTGGGGCTGTCTTAGGTACATATATATGTATTATATATATATATTATATATATATCATATATATATTAGAACAAACTTAAGGTTAGCTTATTATTTTTTATCTTTTTATGACTACTTTCCTGAACAGAGCTTTGCTAATTTAGGCATTCATACCTTGAGGAAGCTGATTAGATAATTAGGTAAAGTCATAAAGGTCTGAGAAATAATTATGGTCTAAAACCTATTTTTTCAAAAGAGCATCAGGGTTTCCAAATGACAACTGTATGCTGTAATACAAAGTTAAAGGGGCTAATAAAATGTGACTATACATTTTAGCATGTCTTAAAGTGACCCTTTGAGAATGGTCTAATAATTAGACTGTGAGAGTGAGTGTCATGAATGGAGCACTAGTTCTTTTTCATTATTGGGAGCATAGAGGTCACAGATATTTTTAGTCATTTTAGTTAAAGGACCTTCATTATCAAATTGGTGTATGAGAACTTTAAAATTGACATTAGAAGATAAGCTTATCTTTGAAGGAATATGTACTAAGTAATACCGTGAGAAAGAACAGTTTAATTAGATTTATCTCTATTATTTTGATGTCAGGTTTAAAGAATTATATATAAAATAGATAACAGAATGGTATATTCTCTTAAAAATATGCATTATGAGTCATATTGTAACTGTGTACATTCAATTACAAACTATGTCTTTAGCTTGTTAAATCTTGAGTTTAAAATAGTTATTTGTAGATGGAAACTTTTAATTTTCTGTCCTGTGATTGTTTCCACCAATAGAATCATAGCCGTTCATATGCAGGCAGATTTTAAGATATTTAGTATCAGAAAGTCTTTCAGTTCAATTTCTCAAACAACTCTTTGTGTATTCAAGTTGAGGTCACCCCTCTCATGGTGTTGCTCAATGAAAGATTTTTCTTTTCAGGTGCCCTCTCCTAAGCTTGTAGTTGTCTTTCATTTAAAGAGAATTTTGATGTCCCTATTTTGCACATAAACAAAAGTGCAAAGTTCAGAGCTCATCTTGGAGGTCAATAAAAATAATAGACTTTATCTTCTCTACTTAAAAAAGTAGAATACTCTTTGTTACATTATTAAAATCATAATGACTCATAGTTTACATTCAAAATAGTCTTGGTTATGTTTTAAAATCAAACATTTAATAATTTTTATATTTCACAGTATCATTCGTGAACAGTGTATGTAAAAGGCAATTGTAAATAGTATAGCATTGACTAGTGTTATCTTTCTTCCAATCATCATATAATGATTTTGTTTTTTTTTGAATCTAATTATTGCAGAAGGGAAGCTTCTCACAGCCTCATTGATATTTTCTTAATATATACCTCATTTAAGTTACATTCTTTTGTGAGATAGTATTGAAAGATTATTTTAGGGCAACAGGATTGCAGTTTACATAAATGTCATCCCATCTAAATGGACTATAGGAAGGCAGAACGCTAAAAAAAAGCCTATATATGCTTTTGTTATAAAATTAAGTGTATTTATCAGGTAATATAGAATATTTATTAGCTATATGTAATATCTACTGTTCAAATTGGGGCAAATGTGAATGTCTGCAAACATTTTTGATGTATTTGTAGTGGGAAAAAGAAAACAAACAAAAGAAAACTTTCCTCTTTTTTAAAAACTCAAATTGCATTATCACTTTTCCTTTTTATTGAAAATAAATTTTCATACAAGAAATCAAACTATGATTTACTCTTCCGTAACTTCTCCAAGATACTCCACACCTCGCCACCCACTAAAATGCACAGGATTTTTTTTCTCTCTCTCTGATTAGGAAACAAACAGGTATTTAAAAATAAATTAAATAAATTAATATTTAAGAAAAGAGGAAGAGAACAAAGAAATCTGAAAAGAAAGAAAGAGATAGAGAGAGAGCCAAAGGAAAAGAAAAAGAAGAACATACAGATAGACTGTGCAAGAGCCAAAGGGGACGGATGGCACCAAGGAAACAAGGCCTTCTAGATGCCACTGAACTGACTGAGACTATGGCAGCAGGTTCAGGACTTGCACAGGTAAGCCAGATGGCATCCAAAAGCTGAGCAGGAAATTGAGGTGGACCCCAAGTCTTCATCCATAACCCAGAATAAATCTCCATTTGATAACTGCTTGCATTATCATTTTTATAGCCATCTTACTGTGAAAGAATACTGGAACCAGTTCTATTTAGTTGCCACTTAAATCTTGTTGCTTGTAATTACTTTTTCTCCTTTCTGTCTGCCTCTGGTAACTACTATGTTTTCAATTTTAAGAGCTAACCTAATTTAGATTCCACACATAGGTGAACTCATATGGTCTCTGTGTTTTTGTGCCTGGCTTATCTTACTTAACACAAAAACCTCCAGGAGTATCATTGAAACAAATAAGTGATTTCCTTTTGAAGTGCTTTTGAATCAAATCTACAGAAAAAGTTTATTAGATAAATCTTAACTATGATATCACAGCCACAAATTTTAGTAAAGCACCATAAGATACTATATTTTAGTGTAGTGCATGAGAAATATCTACTATGAGAAATAGTCAATACTTTTTTCTTATTTTAATAATTTTTGCTTAAGCTGATTAATAACAATCTGGATCTTAAAAAGCCGAATAAAGTATACTTTTACATAAATTTTATCTTACAACTTATGTTTAAAATTTCCACAGAATACAATGTTCATCCTTTTGGGACACTGAAAATGCAAACTTAAATAGATTCTACCAGTAGTTTAAGGCTTATTAAGAATGGTAGACTAGAAAATAATATTTCATTTTTTTAATAACTTTAATTTTTGATGCTGTAATGGATAGAACATAACATAATACCCTAAGGAAAAAATGCTATAAGTAAATAAATTATAATGAATGTTTCTTGGATTTATAATAAAATTATAATAAAAAGAAGGAATATTAAAATTAGTTATGATAAGAAAAATCACAATTTAGCTCTCTATCTCTGTCTGTTCATCTTTTTACATGACCTTTAAGAAATTTATGAAAAAGTACTGACTCTCTCATATATGGGAAGGCATTTCTAAATAAAATATATAAAATTTAATTATTAACATTAAATATAAAAATAGTGACTTTAATTGTAAACCACATTCTGAATGTCATATATAGCATGCTATCTGTTATAAAATATAGAATTTCTCAAAGATATATGTTCTTAGCTTATGTTTCCTCAGATAAATGTCCATACAGAATAAATAGAATCAAATAAATTTAAATGCTATTTACAAAGTAAGATGCATTATTTAAAAAGTCAGAGACCGAGCAAAATAGTTTTATTCACAGAACAGATGCAATATCTGCCCTTGAGGGCAATTAGATCTATTTATAGAAAGGCGAAAACTAAACAAGTAATTTTTCTGATTGCAGATTCATCTTGCCAGGTTGACCTAGAATATTATGTAAAATTTCTTATAAAATCACTTGTGAAATGTGAACACACATGCATCTCATATGGAAATAAAGTCTTGGAGGATATCAGTAAAATCATTGATTTAATTAGAGACAGAATGGTTAGGACATTAAATAAAACATCATAAGCACAACCAATATTTAACACTTTCTTACTTCAAAGCTTCTTGTTTACTGGAATCTTATTCATCTTAGTTATTTCAGACAGGAGAAGTAATCCAAAAGAAAAATAATTGAATATTTCATCTTGGACCACATTTCTAATTTAATTACCTGCTCTAAATTTGTATTGAAGTCAAAGTTGAAAATGAAAAGCTTCCTTCCTCCAGGTTAAAGTTTTACACAGGGATTAAAAATGCCAAATTGGAAAATATCATACCTAGAATTACTGTAATTAGAATCCATTTCATAAATTATATGGGAATAAGACAATGTGTTATTAAAAATAGATGGAAACAACTCTCATATTGATTGAAATTTAAAACCTATTAATAACCACAAGGCAAACAAATGTTATAGAAGTTCAAAGATTGAGGTAAATAAGTTTTGATAAATAGAAAGAATATAAAGGCGTTCTAGTTGGAGAAGAAACATAATGCATCATGCATTTCAGACATTTACTTTGCTCTAGTAACTGTAATAAATACCATGTACTTAAAGTTGATTCTTAACTATAAATAAATATAATTATTTTTATCCTGTTTTGTGAATACTTAATGAAAATACAGAAAGGACATGTATTGTAGACTTAATGGATGCTAGGTGGATGAACCATAATATAAACTGGGGAATCTGTATCCTGAATCGGTCTACTTTAAAAGATTTATTGCTTTGAATATTTGTGTGTGTGTGTGTGTGTGTGTGTGTGTGTGTGTGTGTGTGTGTGTGAGAGAGAGAGAGAGAGAGAGAAAGAGAGAGTGTGTGTGTTTGTGTGTGTATGAATTGTAGGTGCCTATGGAGGCCAAAAGAAGGCATAAGATCCCTTAGAGTCAGAGTTATAGGCTGTTGAGAGTTGCAAGAGAGTTGCAAGTTGTAATGGAAAATGAACTCTGATCTTCTGTATGATTAGCAATTTTTTTAAACGGAACCAACATACTTCAGACCTTATAGTCTGATCTTATTCACTATGATAGACTGTTTTAAAGCAACAGAAAGTCAGAGCAGCATCCTAAGGAGTAGCAACACATATAACCATGAATTAGTAAGCTTGTAAATGAATGCATATTAGTTTCATTCTCTGCTGCAAGTGGTTCATAGTCAGATTGCTTCCCACTGCATTCCTGGAACTAGTCCAGACAGAAGCTAGGTTTCTAGGTTCAGATATGGTTGCTCAGATGTGAATAACATATTTTTAATTATAGCATTTGTTCAATGTGTTTCATAAGTAAGTAAAAAAGAATCTGAAGACTTGTGAAAAAGACAGGGAAGATGAAAATTAGATGACATTTTATCTGTCTATTTTGTGCATTTAATGTTTTAAGTTTTGAGTAGAAATGTAGAAATTCTGCAAGTTTTTGATTTATTGGCTTGAGTGTGGTAGTAAATAGAAATTGGGATGAGCATAGGGAAAAACATTAACATATCTCCACCATTCAGTAATAATCCATTGAGTGACGTTAACTGTCTGGTTCCTCTCCTCAGCGTACTCATAGTATAATGGTGAAAGGATAAATAATATTGTGGGCAAGTTCTATTTACAGATAGGGAAGTCCTGTGTCAGTAGAGTCATCACTGTGTTCTTTAGGGCAAGGTATGTTGATTACACGCTTTCTGAAACAAGCTAAAGTGTCCCATTGAGTCTCTCCCCAATTCCATGACTGACTGTTGACAAGACTAGTCTTGTACTCTCCCAGAGCAGGTGATTGCAACTGCTGTAAGTTCAGGATTACAGTGTCTCAGTCACATACAGCACATAGTCTTTCGCTGGCCTACTTGTTTTCTGACTCTTACATTATTCCTGCCACTTCTGCAATAGTCCCTGTGCCTTAGAGGAGGTAGTATGTATATATGTCTTTTTCAAGCTGATTATTCAATCATCCTATTGTCTTAGCTCTATGAGTAGTCAAAGGTCTTCCTATTCACTTGTTTCTTGTATAGCACATCTTCTCTAATTAAGGATGAGGGTAGCACTTAGGTTATAAACACAGAGGAGAAGAAGGCAGTTTGACATCATGTCAAGTTAGCAAAACAACAATAGTAAGATCCATCCTAGGGCCTAGGACTCTCTTAGGTATTGAACTTGGATATTTTAAAATTTAAATTAATAGTTAAATTTAAAAATTAATCATTGGAAGGGCATCGTGGCATATGACTTTAATCACAGCACTCAGGAGGAGGCAGAGACAGCATTATTTAGGTTAGTTTGAGACCATTTTGGTCTATATAGTAAGCTCTATGACAGTCTGGACTCTAATTTCCTTAAAAACTCTAAAACTTGTTTATGAAATTTCTCAAATTATGCTAACTTATTAAGACATTTGGGAAATAATTAAAGAAGTTTCTACATTTAAATGAATGAAGAAGTTCCTATATTTAAATGAAAGAAGTTCCTACATATAAATGAATGAAGTTCCTACATTTAAATTAATACACAAACACAGGCACACACACAAAGCCACAAATGAGTATATATGCATGCAACAGCATTTCATGGTTGAAAAAGACCTTAAATTTGAAAGAAAGAAAGGAGGGGTATGAGGAAGGAAGGGTCTGTAGAAAAGACTGGAAAAGGGAAAGTGATGTAAATGTGATATTAAAAAATAAGAGAAGTAATGAAATTTTAGGGCAAAAATCTTTTAAAAGATGATTCATAAATTCCAATGTGACTGAATAGTATGGAATTAAATACATATTTAAATTGTTTGATTGTAATCTTCTTTTGTTTTATTTTAGGGAAAACCATGAAAGGAGATTTATTCACTGTAACAATACTGGGGAATGAGGCCCAGAAATCCACTGATTCCTCAACCTACCAAAAATCTATTTTGGGAGGCACTGATGTGATGTTTAGTAAGTAAGTGGCTAAGCAGTACCAGTCAAATTAGGATCAAGTCTGTCATTGTCTTTTTTCTATTCTGTCCTTCACTGAGCTCTACAAATTGTCCGTAGATGAAAGTTTCTATCCCACCCAGTACCAGCAGCCATTCAGTCTCAAATAAAAACAGAAAGGCTTATATTAATTATTTGGCCTATTGCTCAGGTTCATTAGTAACTAGCTCTTACAACTTAAATTATCCCATAATTCTTATCTATGTTTACCCATGTGGCTTGGTGCCTTTTCTCAGTAAGGCATTCTCATTTTGCTTCCTCTGTACTTGGCTGGCAACTGCGTCGCTAACTTACCTCTTGCCAGAATTCTCCTAGTCTGGTCACCCTGCCTATACGTCATGCTTGGCTACTGGCCAATCAGCATTTAATTAAACCAATATGAGTGACAAACCTTTAACAGCATACAAAAACATTACCCCACAGCACTTTTCAAATCTCTGTTTTGTCTCCAAGGAATTTTTTATTCAATATTTTATTTTTATTTCTGAAAATTTCATGCATGAGTTCTGACTCTACATCATTCTCATCTCTCCCTCCAACTTCTCCAGTGTTTCCCAAATCATGATTTTTCCTTTAATTATTATTGTCACACACACACACACATACACACTCACCTTTATACACACCACCTACTGGTCAATTTATCATTGGTTTCATGTATATTTGCACGACAACTATGATAGCTATGTGGAAGTGGATCATCACTACAGTAATCCATCCCTAAAAAAAACTGATTCTCGGTCGGCAGTTACTGACTACCTGTAGCTCTTCATTAGAGAGTGGGAACATGTGGACTTTCTCTGTCTATTGCTGCCTGTCAACTATTATTGGTTTTTTGCTGGTTTTTAAGTAGTTATATTTTTTTAGATTTCATGAGTGCATTTTCCTTTTTATGTCTGTGATACACTACCAGTAGGTTCCATGGTCTTCTGGCTTCTAGAGACTTTTTACCCAAGCCTCCAAAATTATTTTGAGCCTAAAGTATAGGGGTTGTATTGAGATACATCACTTGTGGGTGAACACGCTACAGTTATTCTATGCATTTGACAGCTATGGATGTCTACATTTATATGTTGATATTAAGAGCATTAACAATAGGGTACATTGTTTTCAAAAATTAGCATATTTCCTCACTGAATATTCAACTAGGAGTTATACTCGGGAAAAATTCAAGTTATTTCACATTATTTTAGCATATTTGATTTACAAAACATGGAATGTAAGAATTTTGCCCATAAATATTTCTGTTTCTCTGCCACTGTCTCTGTTTTGAAATCTATGTTTCCCTCTGTGCTTTATATCTTTTTCATATATATGTGTATATATATGAATATATATCTGACTAAGGAAATCAATATATATATTGCTTTGAATCATCCAAATTCTTTTTTGCTGTTTAACACATTTCAGTGCCTTGAGAGTCAAAGATCTTCCTATTTTTCCCTTTGGACAACAGCCGAGCTTATGATTTTGTTTACAAGCAGAAAGCAGTAAATAATTTTAAAAATGAAATACTTTAAAAGAAATGAAGTCATTATCAATCTGCTGAATAAGGAAGCAATTCATATTATCTGGGACCACAAAGGTCTTTAGAAACAATGAATAACAAGACTAATTGCCACTGAAGTCATTAGAAAATGCATTAGTATGTTTACTCAGGCTTACTTACAAACAAAGTACAATAGCAGGGAGATTTATGTGTAATGAGGGACTCCCGTTTATATACAATATGCCTCTTGGTTCCAGATTCGTTATGTCTCCTTTGTTCTTCAAAGGTAAGCCTCATAGTCACTGTTTCTAAATTCTAAACTCTAGAGTGAGTTTTTATACCATTGTACCTTTGCTTGGAAAAGACATAGGAAGACCCCTGTAGATTGATGCCAAATTTCAATTAGTAATTGAGAAGTTTTAGAGATGTTTTCCTGCTCTGGGGAGCTGAGTAAAATAACAAGAATGCTACTGCAATTTATTGCTAGCATCGACACAATCCATCAAACATTTTCTTATTATTGGAATCATGCTAAATAGTCTACGCAGACTAATTCAGTTAATTCTTTCATAAAGAGTGATAGGGTTAGATTGTCATTTTGGTTCACCTAATTTGCCAAGTTTGCTTGGTGACCATACTACATGTGTGGGACTCAGATACAGCTCTTCTCACAGTATCATTCACAGTAATAATGCTATCTCTCAAGTCACTTAGATCTCTCCTTCATTATCTTTCCACAATGAAATGTGTCTTGATCATCCATTGTCAACACAGCCCTCTGAGTTACAATTTAATATAGAGTTGTATATACTTTTTGTTTTAATACCATTGACTCATCTGCAATTATTTTGCTTATTTGCTAAGGTGGCAATAATCCAGCTCTTTCTGATAACAATACTTGGCTACCACATTCAGTTTTGCATTTGTCTAAGATAGAAGGTACAATGTATAGTACTTACTCTGTAAAGCCAATATTGTATAGGTGAATGAATAATTGTGTTCCTGAATACTCCAAACATTAGTTATTAGTAGTTAATTCCTTATATGTCCAATATAGACCAACTCCCATTCCCATATACCAAATTCCCCTTGTATATAGTCATCTAACATATTTTAGGCCTCAGTAAAACCTGTAAAAAAAATAAACTCATTTCTACCATCCAGGTTTTTATATTTTATTTTATTCTATTGTGATAATTTTAGCATTGTTCATTATTTTATCAGCATTTCAATGTTATTTCTTCATCATCTGTACCCATCTTTTAACAGTCCCTATCACACATCAAGTAAGTGATGAAAAGCAGTAGCTGAGAACATATGGGTTCCTGATGTAAACTACTCCACTTAAGCTATGTGACATAGATCAAGTACATAATCCCTTCAGTCGAAGGGAACTTGACTATGATGGGGAAAAAGCATGATGGTTCTGCTAATTAGGAACTCTGAGTAGTGTTGGTTTGCTTATTGAAAAGTAACATAAAGAACAAAATCAAGATATTACTTGTATAAATATATGTCTTTTCTATGTTTTAGAGTCCTGTTTTTAGTTCTATAAATGTGTCCACTGTTAACTTTGTTGTGCTCCAATTTTAAGTACAAAAATTACTTAATGAAGTTTTGTGTAATTTATACTATAGTTTTAGTGGAGATTTTAACACTTTGGAAGTGATTTTACTTACTACTAAATAAATAATTTGATGGTTCTTAGTTGAGTCTTACAATGGCATGTAAATTATTCTGCCAGGCATTATTTGATACATAGTTTAACCCAGCTCATTATTTGTTTTTGTTCTTCCAATCACTTAATTTCATTGATCTTGTAGAGTATGCCTTGGTGCCACCCATCAATATTTCACACACAGGACTTTGGCAAGAAAGCACTCTATCAAATGTTTTCTGAACATAATTCAAAATGGACCTCAATTCAGTGTGAGGGGTTATTTCTATAAAAGTAAGACTTTTTGAAATTATCTTTCATTCACATTGAATAACGTGATGCTCTACCAAAGGTAGAAATGGGACACCATAAATGATGTCAATCTTCATTCACCCATATTCACTCTGAGATTCAAATTCAACAAATGCAATTTTGACTACCAATGCTCTAGAAGAAAATAGAAAATGTGTGATTTAATTTTTACCCTGGGAATTTTGCCCCTCTGACACTTATTTTATTTAGGACCTAGGTGTTTCCATATTAATCTATCTTTGAAATCATAAAAATGTTCTACTGTACAAAGTTGTGATTAAATATTATCAATTGACTTGGAAATCATTGGATTTTTTGAGTAATCATTATAAACTGTAGTATTCTGCATTGGGTGA
Organism: Ondatra zibethicus; assembly: GCA_004026605.1. Classification (NCBI taxonomy): domain Eukaryota; kingdom Metazoa; phylum Chordata; class Mammalia; order Rodentia; family Cricetidae; genus Ondatra; species Ondatra zibethicus. The sequence continues at coordinate 21,510 of PVIU01012584.1, read as the reverse complement.
AGTATGATGGGTAGGTAGATAGATATATAAGATAGATAAAATTTTCAGAGGGTGTGAACTTATATAAGAAACTAACCATTAGTGTAACATTGTACCCTTTAAAAAGATACTATATGATGCCATTTTCAATGGTTTATTGTTCACAAAGAACATTGTTTGTCACAAAGAGGTATTTGTAATTTATTTTAATTATTTTCAGCTCAGTGACTTCATTGTATTTTATAATCAAAAAGCAAAACACTGGTTTTTAAGGAAAAAATCATTATTTCCTTAACATTAGGCTTGTACTGTACATATCAAATCGATTTTGTGGATGAAAAGTGTATATTCTTATATTTCAAAGTTACTTTCTCATTTATCCTTCCATTCCTTTCTTTTAAAGTAAAATCAATATTAGTCATTGTCAGTCAACCATATCCTCGACTCTGACACATTTACAACTATTCTTTATATTTTCAACAACTTTTTCATTATTTCAAACATTGTATACACTCAATCAGTCACACACAAAATTGTTGACTCATTCTAAATTTGTATGAAAAGTGAAATTATAATTATATAAAATGTTTATATATCCTATGAACTGTTCTGATATATAATGAAATAGGAAGATGAATGTTATTTATTTCTGTTATTTAAATGTTTTATTATTGTTTATTGTTGTTATTTAAATACAAGATCATGATGGCAAACAGATTTTAAGTAAGAAAATGAATGAAGTTGTGAGACATGATGGACTATGGCCATTATTAAGGAGAGAAAGGAGGCATTTTTCTTAAATACTTATTTTCATCTGGAGTCCTTGACAACTCATGCTGTAGGATAGTCTTGTTTTATCCAGTACTTTCACTTTATTATAGAAATGATAAGGAAAACATCTTTATATTGTGTATAATAATCTCTTTATGTTCTAAGCTGCTCTCAAAGTTGAAATAGAGCACTAAATACAGTGTTTTAAATATTTTCTCAGAATTCAAATTAAGTGGAGTTTATTGAAATTAGAGAATTGTGTGCCCATATAATTAAAGAGCAAAAAAGATGGCACTTGACATTTTTTCAACTAAACCCTCCTTTACGTTTATGACAATATGTCTTCAAGTGCCTGCTGTAACATGGATGTTTGTAATATTAAGACAGAATTATTCAAACGGCTAGAGACAAAGTTTTCAAGATGCACTGTTCGTGTGTTGTCTGGTTAGATTCAGTAGTTTACATTCCTGCATGTTCTGAACTTTGTGTGAATCAAGTCTGCTTTATAGCAACAGAATTAATTTAAATATAGAATGTCTCTTAAACCCATAAACCATTTCAGTAATAACTTCTAAATAACAATTAGATTAACAGGCCAACACTTAATTACTGTCTCCATTTTAATCAGGCAAGCAACTCTAACACAAACTAACAAGGCATTTAGTTAGGAAGCTACTTACTTTAAACAGTCACTGACAGTTTCAAATATTTTCTTTTAAGTCTATGAATGTGTGTTATAGATGAATAGCAAGCAAAGATCTGAAAAATAATTTTAAATAACCCAGTTTCTGTTATTTTCCTTAAATCTCCATTATTGTTTTAAAATGTTTAAATAATGATAAAAATATTACAGAATCTTCCTCCTGAAAGAAATTCAATCTGCTTATGGGTCCAAAGAACTGAAACCTAATTCAGAAATTGACCAAAACCAAACCTAGCAGTAAATACTTTTTACCTTCTTGCAAATGGATTTTTGTGTGTTGTTAAATGTGGTATTTTGAATGGCTCTCATAGGCTCATATATTTGAATGTTTAGTCATCTGAGAGTGACACTATTTGCAAAATATTAGGTGGTGAGGCCTAGCTGAGTGAGACTGGTCTCGATAGACTTGTGTTAGGGGTTGACTCTGAGATTTCAAAGGTCCATGCCACATAGTCAGAGAGACTGCTCTTTTGCTTCTCAGACTTGAATAATCACATGACAGGGCAAAATATAGGTAGTCAGAGAAAACTAAACTGAATGCTGGGAGAGAGAAGGTGGTGGCAGACAGTTAAAAGACATATAGCTGCCAAAGGAGAAAGACACCAGAAACTTAGCAGTAAGCCACAGCCTCATGCCAATACACAGACTAATAGAAATGGATTAATATAAAGTATAAGAGCTAGCTAGGAATATGCCTGAGCTGTTGGCCAAATAATGTTGTAATTAATATAGTTTCTGTGTGATGATTAGGTCTGGGCATCCAGGAAAAGAAAATACAGTCTCTGTATACAGAATGTGGCTGCTTTTTGCCCTTTCCTAAAAAATCTGCCTGAAGCCAATTTGACAAGTTTTGAATTAATGACATTGGCAGAGAAGAAAAGATTTCAAGACAGCCTACTACTGATTGTGCCCTGTAATTAATAATGGTTATTTTTACTCAGATCTACAGTGAAAAGGAACAAGTTGGACAAAGAGAAGGAAAAAAAATACAGTGTGAGGAGAAAAGGAGCACTAAGAAATATAATGTTGGAGTCAAGTCCAGTGCACAAGGAAATGAAAATGTTAAAGAAAATCTTGATCCTAAATGGAAAAAGGAATGGTGACATCAGGGTAAGACCCACTCAGCTAACCTTCCAACTTGGGAAAAGGAATTAAAGAAGAACTTAAGCCGTGAAAGAAACCATCAAAGCCAGAAAGCTGGTCTTACTCTAGGGGAAGCTTTCTGGAGTCAAGACTCCATTATGCAATTATTTTTTTTTTCTTTTGAGACAGGCACAGTGGCATGTGCCTATAACATTGACCCTTATGAAGCCTAAGTAGGACAATTACCTCTTCAATGAAGGTTTGATCACATTCCTAACATTCAATTAAAGTTTAATTTCTGGCCTTTTGTCCTGCAACCTTGGTGAAACTCTGAAACACAGTTTGCTCCAATCCTGAGGGGACTCAAGAAGTGACTGAACAGCCACATGGTGGGACACCCCACTCTCCAAGACCTCCACAGTGGGACAAATCTCCAGGCCCCTCCTCCAACTCCCTAGGCTTTTCTAGCCAGCAAGCAGGAGGGTTCCATGCAGGTAGACTCTCCCATTACCCAAGCCCATCCACTGGACTCTCCAAGTTACTAGCCCAACCCCACCCCAAAACTCACCTCTTCTCCTGCAACCTCTGTGGAACTCTGAAACACAGCTTGCTACAATACTGAGAGGACGAAGAGCTTTCTATAATACTAAGAGGACCAAGAGCTTGCTACAACACTGAGGGGTCCAAGAGAGGACCAAGAGAGCAAAGCAGGAGAGAAGACCAAAAGAGCAGGTTCAGAAAGATCTCAGAGGCTTCTTGAGACACATACATTGACAGTACATAGCAGACCAAGAAAAATTCCGAAACACTCAGACAGCCACTGCAAGAACTAGACCAAGATGCAAAGATGCTGCCGGCCTCATCTGAAGGAAGCGATGGGTAGGAGCCAATGAAAGAATTCATCAAACAACCTAAAAAGCAACATGATAGCACTAGAACCAACAGGAAGACTTGATCATCCTAACCCAGAAGAAGCAGAAGAAAACGACTTTAACCATAACTTTATAAAAATTATGGAGACCTTTAAAGAGGAAATGAAAAGCTCCCTTAAAGAAATGGAGGAAAAGATGAACAAAAAATTGGAAGAAATTAATAAATCCCTCAAAGAAAACCAAGAAAAAACATCAAAAAGGTAAAGCAATCAGTTCAAGACTTGAGGACTGAAATAAAGGCAATAAAGTAAATATAAATCAAGGAAATTCTGGACATGGAAAATCTGGATACATGAATAGGAAATACAGAGACAAGTATAACCAACAGAATACAAAAGATAGAAGAAAGAATCTCAAGTGCTGAAGATACTATAGAACAAATAAACTCATTGATCAAAGAAAATATTAAATCTAACAACTTAACACAAAACATCCAGCAAATCTGGGACACCATGAAAAGACCAAACCAAAGAATAGTAAGGGTAGAAGAAGGAGAAAACCTTCAGCTCAAAGACACAGAAAATATATTCAACAAAATTATAAAAGAAAACTTTCCCAACCTAAAGAAGGATATCCCTATGAAGGTACAAGAAGCTTACAGAACACTGAATAAACTGGATCAAAGAATAAGACCCCTCACCATATAATAATCAAAATGCAAAGCATACAAAATAAAGAAAGAATATTAAGATCTGCAAAGTTAAATGGTCAAGTAACATATAAAGGTAGACTTATCAGATTTACCTGAATACTCAATAGAAACCATGAAATCCAGAAGGTCCTGGGCTGATGTGCTGAAGACACATGGATGCAAATCCAGACTTTCAATCACCATCAATGAAGAAAACAAGATATTCCATGACAAAACCAGGTTTAAACAATAAACAATATGTATCTACAAACCTAGCCTTATAGAAAGTACTAGAACGAAATCCTCAAACCAAGGAAGCTAACTGCACCCACAAAATCTCAGGCAACAGTTAACCCCCACTAGCAAAATCCAAAGAAGCGAAACACACAAACACAACTACTGAAAAATATCAGGAATTAACCACTGGTCATTAATATCTCTTAATATAAATGGACTCAATTCATCTATAAAAAGACACAGGATAATAGAATAAATATGATAACATGGTCAAGCCTTCATCGGTATACAAGAAACACACCTTACCCTCAAAGACAGACACTGCCTCAGAGTAAAGGACTGGGACAAGGTTTTCAAATCAAATGGACCTAAAAAACAAGTGGCTGTAGCTATCCTAATATTTAACAAAATAGATTTCAAAATAAAATCACTCAGAAGAGATAGAGGAGGACACTTTATATTCATAACAGGAACATTCCATCAAGATGTAGTCTCAATCCTGGACATCTATGCACAAATACAGGACCACCCACATATGTAAAAGAAACATTACTAAAACTTATATCACCCATCAAAACCCACATATTAATAGTAGGAGACTTCAGCACTCCACTCTTGCCAATGGACAGGTAAACCAGACTGTAACTTAACAGAGAAAAAAGAAAATAACGGATGTCATGAATCAAATCGTCTCAATCGACATATATAGAACATTGCAGCCAAACACAAAAGAATATACCTTCTTCTCAGCACCTCATGGAACCTTCTTTTTTTTTTTTATTTGAATCACTGCTTGGCCAATAGCTTAAGTGTAATTCTAGCTAGCTCTTATATCTTGAATCAACCCATTTTCATTATTTTATATGTTGCTACAAGGCTTGTGGCCTACTGGAAAGGTTCCAGCTGGCAGCTCATGTCTTTCCCTTTTGGCAGCTATATGGCATCTCCCTGACTCTTCCTGCTCTCTATATCTCTTTCAGCCTGGCTTTACTCTGTTAATTTTTGCTTGATACCTGTTTTTATATATAATTATACAGTTAATGTTAAAACCTTTCTTTTTATTTAAAGAAAAAAAGGAGAAATATTGTGGAAAAAATCCTTCTATGTATTGCTTTTATTGGTTAATAAAGAAGCTGCTTTTGGTCATGGAAGCTTCTTTAAAATTTATTACATACTTGGTAACAAAGCAAACCTCCACAGATACAAAAAAAATTGGAGTAACTCCCTGTGTCTTATCAGATCACCATGGATTAAAGTTAGAATTTAACAACAATATTACTCTTAGAAAGCCTACAAACTCATGGAAATTGAATAGTGAATTACTAAATCACCCCTGGATCAAGGATGAACTAAAGAAAGAAATTAAATACTTCCTAGATTTTAATGAAAATGAAGGCACAATGTACCAAACCTATGGGACACTATGAGAGCACTGCTAAGAGGAAAGTTCATAGCACTAAGTGCCCACATAAAGAAAATGGAGAAAGCTCACATCAGTAACTTTACAGCACACATGTAAACTCTAGAAGAAAAAGAAACAGACTCACCCAGGAGGAGTAGAAGCCAGGAAATAATCAAATTGAGGTCTGAAATAAAAAAAAATAGAAACAAAACATTAAAAAGAACCATGAAACAAAGAGCTGGTTCTTTGATAAAATCAATAAGATAGACAAACCCTTATCCAAACTAATCAAAAGACAGAGAAAGAAAATCCAAGTTAACAAAATGAGAAAGGAAAAGGGAATCATAACAAAAGACAGAGGGAATACAGAGCATCATCAAATCATACTTGTAAAACCTGTACTCTACAAAATTGCAAAACGTAAAGGAAATGGACAATTTTCTGGATAAATATCACTTACTGAAATTAAATCAAGAGTAGATAAGCAAATTAAATAGACCTATAACTCCTAAAGAAACAGAAACAAAATCAAATGTCTCCCAACCAAAAAAAAGCCCAGGTCCGGATGGTTTTAATGCAGAATTCTACCAGATCTTCCAAGAAGAGCTAATACCTATACTCATCAAAATGTTCCATGTAATAGAAGCATAAGGAGCATTGCCAAACTCTTTTTATAAAGCTACACTTACTCTGGTATGAAAAACATACAAAGACTCAACAAAGAAAGAAAGAGAAAGACCAGTCTCACTCATGAACATGAATGCAAAAATACTCAATAAAATACTGGCATACTGAATCCAAGAACATGTCAAAAAAATCATCCACCATAATCAAGTTGGCTTCATCCCAAGGATGCAGGGCTGATTCAACATACAAAAATATATCAATGTAATCCATCATATAAATAAACTGATAGGAAAAACAACATATGACCCTTTCATTAGATGCTGAAAAAGCATTCAACAAAATACAACACCCCTTCATGATAAAGGCCTTGGAGAGACCAGAGATACAAGAAACATATCTAAACATAATGAAAGCAGTATACAACAAGCTGACAGCCAACATCAAATTAAATAGAGAGAATCTTAAAGTGATTCAATTAAAATGAGGAACAAGACAAGTCTGTCCACTCTTTCCATATCTCTTCAACATAGTTCTTGAAGTTCTGGCTATAGCAATAAGACAACAAAAGGAGATCAAAATTATTCAAATTGAAAATGAAGAAGTCAAACTTTTGACATTTGCAGATGATATATAAGTGACCCATAAAAACTCTACCAGAGAACTCCTACAGGTGATAAATACCTTCAGTGATGTGGCAGGATACAAGATCAACTCAAAAAGATCAGTAGCCCTCCTATATACAAATGATAAAAAAGGTGAGAGGGAAATCAGAGAAACATTACTTTGACAATAACCACAAATAATATAAAATATCTTGGGTAACACTACCAAAGAAGCAAAAGAATTATTCAACAAGAATTTTAGTCTTTGAAGAAAGAAATTGAAGAAGATACCAGAAAATGGAAAGATCTGCAATGCTCTTTGATAGGTAGGATCAACATAGAAAAAAATGGCAAACCTACCAAGAGCAATTTATTGTCTTTCATTTTTGTCAAGTGGGGCTATAGGAAGAAAGAGAAAAGAATTAGGAAATTAAGATAATTTAATAATCTGTCTAAGAGTTTGCATAGAGAAATAGAGAATTGATAGATATGAGATCTACTTTACCAGGTTTTTGGTCAGAATATTATCTTTTTATTTTGTTTTTATTTTATTTTATTTATTTTTCTCTCATACAATACATCCCAAACACAGCCTCCCTTTTCTACATTCTTCTCCACTCCTGCCTTTCCATTTTCCCAGATCCACTCTTCCCAGACCCAAAGATGAGTATGGTATGTACTCTCTCGTAAGTGGATACTAGCTATAAACAAAGGATATTAGCCTATAGTTCATGATCCTAGAGAAGCTAAATATTATGGTGAACCCAAAGAAAAACACATATAGATCCACCTGGAAAGTTGAAACAGACAAGATCTCCTGACAAAATTGTAGGGTGGGGTGGAGGAGAAGGGAACATGGAAGGGGAAGAGGAGGGGAGAAGGGGAGGGGTGAGGAGAACTTGACGTATGGGATAGTCGAGGAGGAAGGACAGAGATGAGAGCAAGAAGAGAGATATCTTGATTGAGGGAGCCATTATAGGGTTAGCAAGAAACCTAATTCTAGAGAAATTCCCAGGAATCCACAAGGATGACTCAGCTAAAACCCTAGGGAATAGAGGAGAGGGGGCCTAATCTTAACTTGGCCTATAGTAAGACTGATGAATATCTTAAATAACACCAGAGAACCTTCATTCAGCAACTGATGGAAAAAGAGGCAGAGACCCCCATTGGAGCACTGGACTGAGCTCCCAAAGTCCAGTTAAAGAGTGGGAGGAATGAGAATATCAGCCAGGAGGTCAAGACCATGATGGTGACACCCACTGATACAGTCTACATGAGCTAATGGGAGCTCACCAAATCCAGCCTTACTGGGAAGGAACAAGCATAGGAAGAAACTAGTTACTCTGATTGTGGTTGACAATTGCATAGCTAGAGCAGACTGCTAGGCCACTGGCATTGGCACCAGGATTTATCCCTACTGAATGTACTGGCTTTTGGGGATCCTATTTCTTTGGGTGGATACCTTGCTCAGCTTGGATATAGGAGGGAGGGCCTTGAACCTTCTCCAAAGCAATGTGCCTTGCCCTCTCTGAGGAGTGGATGGGGTTGGGGTGGGAGGGTTTGTGGAGGGATGAGAGAAGGGGAGGGAGTGGGAACTTGGATCGGTATGTATAATAAAAAAAGATAGTTTGTTTTCTTTTTAAAAAATAAATACATAAATAAATAAAAGGAAAAAAGAAAAAATAAAGTTAAACTTCCAACAACAACATCAAAAAATAACCAGAGAGCTGATGCAAATGTATTTCAAAGAGTGGATCATGATCCAGATCCAGCAAGCAACAAAATTTGGCAGTTTTGGCCGTGTGTTCTTTCTTTAGAGTCAAGAACATATGAAGAATGTTGCAGAAACTTCCTGCATAGCTACGGAAAGCAACTGAGACCCGGCATGTGATGGATGTCCCTAAATGGAAGCCTAGGAAGGTCATCGTGTGTAGCTGTAAAGGTGACATTTATATTGAGTTAGAGATACCAAAATGATGGAGATAGAAGAATCTTGGTATACCTACCAGAGAAAGATGCAGATAGGGTGTGGAATAAGCCCAAATGAAAGAAATGTGTGCTGTGTTCAACAAAGCTAAAAGGAGTTGAAGATCTGAAGAACCTTTTGCCATTAGACAAGGAGATGTAGAATTTGGATTTTTTCTCCTGGGTTTTAGACTTTCTCTGTTCTAGTATTTTCTTAGTATGCTCCCTTTATTCCATTTTGCAATGTATGTTGTGTGCCATTATACATTTTAAGAATGTGATCTGCTTTTTGATTTTATAAGGGATTACTATTAAGAGACTGTCATGTGTTTCAGGAAAGGCTATGAACTTTGTACTTTTCAGCAATATTGAGACTGGTGCACTGTAATGTGACTGGTTGGAGTCGGTGTGGCCTTGTTGGACGAAGTGTGTCACTGGGGATTCTGCCAGTTCCTTACCATGATACTAATGGACTATACCTTCAAAACTGTAAGCAAGGTCCCAATTAAATGCTTTCTCTTACAAGGGCTGTCATAGTCATGGTGTCTCTTTTTAATAGTAAAACAATGAATAAGACAATGAATGAGCTCAGATTCTGGGGCAGGATCCATACTAGCCAAGATCAGAAAAACGTTTGAAAAAACTGAGCGTTGCTGGGTATTGGTGATACACGCCTTTAATCCTAGCACTTGGGAGGCAGAGAAAGGCAGATTTCTGTGAGGTTGTGGCCAGCCTGGTCTACAAATGCTAGTTCCAGGACATTTAGGGCTGTTAGACAGAGAAACGCTATCTTGAATAATAAATAAATAAATAAATAAACAAGAAAAACTGAGTGTTGATAACAGATATGAATGCTATGGTGGTGACATAGCATACAGTATCACTTTTATTCCTATGAATAAATCTGCCAGGATACCAAATTTTAACTACTGAATATTCCACTTATGTAATTTGATTTCTGTAATAATTGTCTAAATATACGGCAAAAGTAAACTTATTAAAAATAGCAAGATTTGACTATATCATATAATATATGCTTGACTCTTCTACAAATAAGATGTTTTTACAGATTAATAGCAGTCTTTGAATTTTTATGCAATATTTTTCTAACCATGGTTAGAAAGTTTCCAGATACTATCTCAACAAAGAACATTAGAAAGTAAAACAAGTGTTTTCAAAATGAATGGTATACACAGCTATCATATTTGTTGCTAGCATATCAAATAGTTATTTCTGTTTTGAAGAAAACCTAACGTTATAAGATTTCTCTTCCAAAGTGAGATTCTAAATTCATTAGCATAGCCTATACAATCAGCACAGATGAATGACATTTTATACTTCTCCAAAGAGTCCTAGTGTTGGAAAATTGGAAAGAATGATCCATGGTGAACAAACTGTGATAGAGGCTCCAGGAACAAAAACAGAGGGTCTTTTACCTCAACTGCATTTTGTACCCTGGATTATTCTTGGATGCGATTTCATGCCTTCCATGGCAAACGTTTACATTTAATTTATAGGATATGTCTATTCTTTTTTTTTTCATTTTTTTTTATTTATTTTTTTTCCATACATTGTTTTGTTTTATTTTTTCCATTCAAGAACATAATTAAAGATAAAAAAAAATTTTTTTTTCCTTTCTTCCCCTTCTCCCGGTCCCCTCCCACTACCCCCCACCCCTCCTCCCTCCCCCTTCTTCCTTGAAAGAGGGCATGGTGCCCTGCTTGTTTAATGTCAGAACATAGCTTTGAACTCTATCTGGTCAGTGTACCCTGAATCTGGATATGGCCTTGTATCTTACTTTCCTGCTTTCCGAGAAATAATCTAAAGCACATACCAGGCAATTGTGTTAAATTTGTTCAGTTGAGAAAGTTGTGGGAAATGACTACAATGTCAATATTTAGTATTTGCTTACAGGTGTTTACTTTCATGATTTCTGATCATATTTTCCTGAACGCAAACAACTGTCTTTGAATCATTGCTCTGTTACATTCATGCATAAAATGCACTGAAATTGAGTAAGGTTGTCTGCAGCATTAGACTGTAGTCCTCCACATTTTTTTAGGTTCTCAGATTCCAGGGCCAGCAGACATCATCTGCACAGGTGGGCCGAAAAGTCAACACTTCAGGAGTGAGGCTTTATGTAAAATGGGTTCTGTGAGCCAACGCTTGAGAATTACCACTATCAAAGGACACATACATTCTGTTGGTCTTCAACAGCAGCAGTGGAGCTCCTGGTATTGAATTGCATATCTCAGTAATTCCAGTGATGATTTCTGAGGGTTGCAGACCTAACACAGAAGTTGTTTATAGAACAGCTGTGTAACCTCTAGCTTAATTCTCTCATTCCCTTAAGGATTTTGTGAGCTGCCTCATATTTGATGTTATTCTATGCTTCTACTCTTCAGAGTATATTTGCTTGTTTGCCATAAAAAAATCCTAGGTGAAATCATTATGACAGGTATTTTATAACAAATCAAAAATTCATATGGGGTAGGATATGAGTAATAATAAGTCAGGATTTCTCCTCCTTTACTGTATGTTGTATCTTGTATGTTTTTCTGTGAAAACTTGATAAATAAATATGGGCAACATCTTGCACATCTGGAAGTTCAGATGTTCAATGTGTTGTGATGATCCTGCTTTAATATAGCCCTATCAAGGGACAGTAATTCTCTTTCCTTTGTTATGTATCATTGTACCTGGAGTTGAGTAAATGCCCACTCACTCTTTTTTTGTGCTAATAAATTATGACTTTACATGATACGAAACAGAAAGTCTCTTGCCATGACATCGTGTCCCTAATTATCTTGTTGCAGGTAGCTCTGTGGGTACTTGAGCAACTCCCCTTGAATCTAAGTTACAAACTCATTTATTGATACTGTCTCCATTATGAATCTATCTTTTCCAATGATTTCAGTATTATCATGATGACACTCCCAATACATGGAATACATTAATAGTAGAATGATATGTACATACCACCAGGTAATAAGAAGGAAATTATAAAGCATTTCAAAACAATAATAAAACTAAGCGAATTTGTTCTACCTATTATTATCACCATTTGACAGCATTTCTACATTATGCCATTGTGTAAAATATTTTAATAGACTGTAATCTAATGATTTTGCTTGCTATTATTGTTTTTAATGTACTCTAAATATATATAGCTTAGGTTCATCTCTGTTTTACGAATTTTCTGTAATAAACATTTTGTTGTACATGGAGTCTCATTAAAACTGCTGGTTATGAATAGTTGGCCACTTACTTTACAATTTTCTACATCTAATCATTTAAAGAGAAAGTTTATAATAGTTTGATGCTGTTAGATACTTTTTTGTGATTCCCTTGCTATTGTACCCAGCTGTTAGGAAATAATGATTTTATGGAAAACTTGAATGAAACAAAATTTTAAGAAATTACTTATGTGTGCATATTTGACAATTATGTGTATTTTTATGATTATCCCTTAGAGCAGTCATGCTACATGTAAGACTGTGGTTAAAAACATTGTCTGACTAAGCATGCAATATTTTATGTGCTCTGCTCTTTACGTTCTTTTCCTTCAGCTTTCTTCTTCAAAATATCCTATAATTCATATTAACTAAACACCCTATGCAAAACAGATGCTGGATATTTTATGTTTTCCAGTACAATTGTATTTTGAAGAGGTTATACTACAATAACACTGCTTAATTCTAATGGCTAATGTTTCTAACACAATATCCCATGACTTTCTGATCACAACAATAGCTATATTCATTGAACAGTACCATGAATCTTATACAGCATTTAAATTTTTATTTTTTAATCAAATAAAATAGATATTTTAATTACTCCCTTGTTTGCACCATCGACTGTTAAATCTCTAGCTTTTTTCGTTCTCTTGTTAAAGAGAGATCCACTTCAAAATAACTTTCCACATACCCTCATTCCCACGTTTGCTCAAGAAGTGTTGTGTTACGTTGAGAACTCTCTTTAATGATGACTACTCTGCACTCAGTGATTTTCCATACCATTAAACAATACTCAATCTTCCACGACTTCAAATTTCCCTTCACGTGACTTTCAAAATTCCCTTTCAAATCTTCTGACCTAAGTATCTTCCATAGTTCTTTGAAAAAATTGTAGTTACATTCCATGACTTCTCCGTGATTGTGTTTCTACCATTCTATATCTGCTATTATTATGTATTGGCCACCATTTGGTTAGTGCTTTTGTCTGTGCACTAAATCATTTCCCTTCTACTTATTTGTGGTTGATCCAACACCGTTCTCATCTCAATTATGTTTCATATCATATTTGATCTCTTGACTGAATTATGACTGTCATCATTTCTTACATTATTGAAAGAATGCATTAGTGTACCAGTTTGCCTGTGGGATTGAATTTGATAGTGACTGCTAATCACATTTAAATTAAATGAAGTGGTGTTTTGAATGAGAACTGTTTCTCATAGGTCCATGCATTTAAACCCTTGTTCCACAATTGTTTGTACCCTTTCCAGAAAGTATGGAACCTCTTGAAGGTGCCATCATGATGGAGAAAATATGTGACTAGGAGCAGGTTTTGACAGTTTATAACCCTTCCCTCTTCCTTTCCTTTTTTCTGCTTTCTCTGCGTGATTGAAATGTTATATCTCAGCATTCTGATTTGGCCATGTTCTGCTTTGCCTCCATCCCTGCTATGAACTTTCCCCTTGGACCCATAAGTCAAAATCAAGACTTTTCTTGTATAAGTCACTTTTGGCCATGGTGTTTAATCACAACAATGAAAAGTAACTGATACACATGGCATTTGTATGTAACTACTATTCATCCTTTTATACAATTTTAATACATTTATAGATTAATAATGCATAACCACATAACACATAGATGTTAAGCAAATAGTTGTTAATGTATGCTGTTTCGGGATTGATGACCTGGAAATATCTCTGTTTAGGATAAACATTGTCTTTTACAAAGATTTTTTTCTATTTGATGTTGGTTAAATCACAGATGGAGAACCCATAAATGCAAATGGCCCATTATATAATTTTCAGCTTCTACATCAAAAAACCATCACATTCTTCAGTCAACCTAAGAACAAATGACTGTTTTGTTCTCTACCATTGTTAGTTTCATATTTCCTTTTATTCATTCAATGAATATTGATGTCCACTCCGTACTAATAAGATAATTATAGCAAATAGACTCCTGTGATATTTGTGTTGATTTCATCAGAAGTCAGTTTCTAGTCTTCATCTTTCTTGATCTTTCATTAGGAATTAACATTTCCTGTTCAGGCAATTTCTTTACTCAGTTCATGGAAAGTTTTCATGCTCTAAATTATTCTGAGAAAGCATTTTGTAAATGCTGTTCTCTCTATCAATATAAAACTTTTATACCCAATGGAGAATTAGACCTTGTAACCATTTTCTTTTAATGCTATCATGTCATCTTTCTATTACATCACTCAATCTCTTCATTGAGTATGAAGTCAACTTACTAAGAGTTCAGAGATGGGTATCTCTGTAGGAAAATGTACTATCATTTCCATTCATAGCAGGTCATTTTTTAGTTCTGCATGATTATTGAATAGAAAGGAAGCAAATAAGCACATAACTAAAATCTTGACATTTTATATTAAACTGTAATGTTATTTAAACAGTTTCCATTTCAATAAATAATAACCTTACACCATGGAGTATTAAAGCTACACTCAGTGAGTTTATGTTTTTACAAAACCCACACTTAAACGAATGGAATCCCCATGAGATATACATTAGAATCACCCCATTTCTATTTCTTATGTTTGTGTGTGTGTTGTGTATACACATGTGTGTTCAGGACCTTATGCACATCTGTATACATATAGGAAATAAAGTGTTTTAATAACTCTGTGCTTTATTGCATGGAGGCTCGATTTTTCACTGAATGAAAAGTTTACCATTTCAATTATACTGGTTATCTAGAAGCTGCCAGCATCTGTCTATCTCTGCATCCTATTCTCCATGCTTAGGTTACAGGCATGTATAGTCATGTCAAATTTATAAATGAATTCTGGAGATTTGATCTTAGGTCCTCATGTTTATAGAGAGCAAGTACTTTACCCACTGAGCCATCTTCCCATATTTACACTCATTTTTTTTTCAAATTCTCTTTTCAAAACTTTTGTTCTGTTTTTATTATTCTTCCTACCTATAGTCCAGTATGAAATTAATATAGGAGCTAAAGCACATTGTTTGGAAACCTTAGTGACTTTACATTGCACTATGAAAACGTGCCCATTTCCCTGAATTACAAAATGTCGCAACTGAGGGTTTTTGTTCTTGTTACTTCCTCTGCCATCAATACTTCTCCAATAAACATATGTAAGATTCCAGAATGCTAGTATTGCATTTCAGAAACAGTAATGTGCTTTCTATGTTTCGTTTGCCACATTACCCAATCTTCCCACCAAGGTTGTTCCTTTCTTATTTGTTATACTTTTGTTGTATATATGTGTATGTTATGATTCATTATTATTAACTTATTTGCTCTCAATAGGCCCATAGGACAAGGGCGTTATAAATACATACCAACAAAGAGTGTGGGTATGTACATTTGTGCATGTGGAAGAATTTTCAATGGAAGTTACAGTAGTATAAAAAGTTACTTTGAATGTTGAACATTCAGATTACATATATTTTCGTAGACTCTAATACCACTTTAAATTTAAATCAAATCAAGTTTTGAAAATTTATACAATAATTTATTGATATGTATGCTTAGTTCCCTGTTTAATTTCCAGTTATTTCTCTGGTATTTTGTCATCTTTATCTACATTTCTATATAACTACTTAGCACTGTTATCCTTAGAAAGGGATTCCTAGCCTAATGACATCAGTACCCCTGGGTCGTTAGACATGTAATAATGCTGTACAAACACAGTCTATTTCCCTACAAAAGCCTACTTTAGAAATCTAAGGCAAGGATAAGTAGTCTTCAACATACCTCTTTGTAATATCTATCATTTCAGCAAAAGTATAAAGACAAGACCTTTGCTCACCACAGCTATACTGATTTTTTTTTCTCTGCTAATTCTGAGAGTAAGATAAAGGAAACATTGTCTACAATCATATGATAAATGACTTCTGTTTTTTGAAGATCCATTTGCACTATGCTGACTATTCTGTAAGAAATTGTTATGGTACATTGCTCCCTTGATATCACATTAAACAGACTAGAATTCTACATTATAACCAATCCTGGGATTCTAACGGCATTTTTCAGCTACTGAATTGTATGTCACATAACTTGTTTGCTTAATGAGAAACAGGTGGCTCATTTTCGATTGCTACCATTTATTCTTTTGACATAAACTTGTTTTCCTTACTTTTTCATGGCTCTTTAATTTTCTTATTATAACATTACTACATCTGAAGGTACATCTAGAAATTGCAGGAAGGGTTTTACCTTGTTCTACATCTGTAATAAAATGGTTCTAATGCCACTGAGAGTTTCACAAGGATAAATAGAAATGGTAAAGCTAGACAATGAATATATGGTAGGTGATGAGTTAACCTGGAGCCAAAGATGTTCCTTTAACAGGATTGTTTTAATCTGAACAGTAGAAAATAAATGAATTGTAACTAAATCTTGATTCTTTTTATAATCAAAACTACTGTACTGTATATACTGTATATTTGATAAGTACACTGAGAGAATTAAATTAGTACACAATACCTCTATACAGACAAATTAAAGATTTAAAATAGCCATTTGGTAAGTAGATAGATAGATAGATAGATAGATAGATAGATAGATAGTCACTAACAATATAAAGCCATAGTTCAGCTTACTAGATATAATATTCCTACTAGTAAGTCAACATGAAGTCCCTAAAAGTGATGAAAATAAAGAAAATTTTACTTATTAGTTGTTTGGATGAATATGATAATATCACAAGCAAATTAAGTTTGAGACAGAAATCACATCATACCAATGTAATTGCATAAATTGAAACAAGAAACGTTTTGTTTTCTAATAAGATTTTATAGTTCCTGGGATAAGGCAATATCATACATAAGTCTTCAAGGAAAATAGTTTTCATTTATCCTGAAAACTCCATTTAAGTCTCTATATATTGTAGTGAACAAAGTTAATAATCAGCATATAATAACAACACTCTCATACTGTTTGTATAATAGATTCACAATCATTTTAGATTTTCGAATGTTAGGAAAGATTAATTTAATTTCTGGAAAATTCTTCTTTAAAATTAACAGAGTTCATACCACATTTTATGTAAAGGAAGAAAACGAGTTGTCCTAATGTTATATTTTCCATATAAAATTATAAAGAAATAATAATGGCAGCCTATAAGTGTTCTTAGTGTGTTTGTGTGTGTGTGTGCACATGCATGCAGTATGTGCATGCATGCACATGTGTACATTTGTATTTTATTCTACGTATTTTAAATTATTTATCTGGAAATTCAAAGTTGAGTTTAAGTTTGTTTCCTGGTAATGACAATGAAAGGAAATATCTGAAAAATGTGACAAGGGTATAGATAAAATTACAAAGGAATTGGTTTATACATTGAAATCAAATCTCTCATCAGTCTTTAAAGGAATTTACTCATCAAAAGTTACTCTTGGTAACTTGATAACTTTCCCATTATGCAGATTTTGTACGGCATTGAATGTATAACACTCAATGGTGGGCCACGACCAAGTGGTGATATACAGATACATAGAAATGGGTTGAATTAATATGTAAGAGTTAGCCAATAATAAGCTAGAGCTAATGGGCCAAGCGGTGATTTAATTAAGACAGTTTCTGAGTAATTATTTCGGGTCTAAGCTAGCCGGGTGGCCAGGAATCAGCAAGTGGCTCTTTCCTTCTACAAATTGGCACCCAAGTGGCCAACTAAATCCACTTAAAATCTGCGAGAGTTTGAAAAGGAAATATAGACACAAGAATGCAGAGTTTAACGCAGCTTCTTGATCTTTGCTGGCAGTGTGCAGCAACTCCTTTAAGAGAGGTTTTCCTGATTGAGCAGTAGTAAGAAAAATGCTGCGCCATTTTGAAATGCTGTCTTTCTGGGCAATGCTGCAAACAAGACCTCTGGCTCTTTTAGGAGACCAAGTATTTGGATAGGGTTTTGTGAGCAGCATGCTACAACTTGCCGGATGGCAACAAGGACCAGATTTGTGCCTGGAACTGGGGTGCACCATGGCTCAGAGGCACAATTGGCTCCACCATGCTGGACTGTGTGGAGTGAGCAGGCAGTACTGTATATATCATAGTAATGGAACAGCTTAAGTTTTTAGACTGTCCTGGCAAACAGAAAGTATTGTATATACCATAGTAATGGTGTAGCTTAAGTTTTAAGATGCACTTAGCATTTTTAAAAGCTCCTGTATAGTAAAGAATTATAGATATGCAATAAAGACAAAATCCAAATGAAGCATAGTGTTGGATAAATGTGCGTAGGCTTGGAAGAGCAAAGTAAAAGAGTATAGAGACTCATAAAATAAAGTTAATGCTTTAAAAAGAAGGTAGTCTTTAAAGAGACAGAGTACAGTCATAGATTAAAAGGAGTAAAGAAAAATAAGCCTTGTAAAGATGGAAAATTCACAGAGAGTCTAGACTATGTATATTTTTGTGTTTTCTTTGAATTTTTTGACTATGAAGGCGATAAGTACAGAGAGACATTTCATTGTATGGGCTGCTAAGCTAAACCAGCATGTATATTATACAGGTATCTTGACTTCAAAATTTGAGTCTTGGAATATGTTGTTTTGGAAAAGAGGTTTTTCTTTTGTTTCCTTAGAGGATGAAAACTTGTGGATTCATTCCAGGCTAATATGGTTTGATAGACATAACCCACTGAAAGATCGCCATGAACACCCCCCAAAAATTACTTTGCCCAACTGCTGACTGAGATGAACCTAGCACACAGGATACACCATGAAAGACCATAGTGCCCCCAATCAGCAGGAAGCAGTTTGGAGGAACTATGCCCATATTCTCAAATATTGTTTATAAATATTTATTTATATTTAAAGGGTGATATGCTGTAGATATTTGCATTGGCATGGATCTTGGTTTATTGATACAAATTTAAGGTCAATTCTGTTATGTGTATATATAGTTCTGCTCTTGATTAAGTTATTATGATTGTATAGTTCATTTAAAACTGTAATGTATAATTAAAAAATATAGGTTAATAGTCATCTATAATTAGTTAAGCTTGTAGTCATTTTAGTTAAATTTTCTAGATGTACAGAGATGTATTTCAGATAGGTATTCTTCAAATCTTTGAAAGACCTTCAGAATTCGACACTTAAATGTATTAATAACTAAAGACTTTTTATGACAGTGAGACACATTAGCTCTTGGCAGTACCAATCTACTTGAAGAGGAAGATAGGCATCAAAGAGGCTCCTTATGGAGTTTGTTAGATGAACTGGATATGCAGGATCCACAGAGAAATGACTGCTGAACTTGCCTAAAGGTGAAACGATCCTTTTGGGTTGCTGCTTCATGAAAGAGTTGGTTAGACATTCTGCAGGACACAGAAGAAAAAAGTGACTGGCCAACTGCCAATATAGGCAGACCTGTCTTTGAAAATTTCTGATTCATGGAATAGTCTCCTGGATACTATAGGCCTGAAGGCTAAAGATGGATGCCCCAACAGTACAGAAAAACTTTGAGTGATTGTCCAGGCAGCAAGATGTCTCTGTCAATTCTAAAGTTTTGGAAATTGCTTATAATATGCTTCCTGTTTACTTAAGTGATATCATATCCTTCTGTAGCCTTTGATGGAGTTGAAGAATTTATAGTTATAGTTATAGTTTTTCATACTTATGATTGAAGATAAAATAGATATAAATATCATAACTGTAATTCTTATTTGATACCTGTTTTGTTATATGTAATTTTACTATGTTAAAGTTAAAGCCTTGCATTATGTTTAAACAGAAAAGGGAAAATGGTGTGGGAGGTCCTTCTGTCTATGTGTTGCTTTTATTGATTAATGAATAAAGAACTGACTTGGCCCATAACATGGGAGGAAGAATGCAGAGTTAAGAGATGCCATGAAGCTGCCACCAGAGATAGATATGCTGAAACTTTGCTGGTAGGCTATGACCTCATTGTGATATACAGATAAATAGGAGTAGGTTAAATTAATATGTAAGAGTTAGCCAATAAGAAGCTAAAGCTAATGGGCTAAGCAGTGATTTAACTAATACAGTTTCTGTTTGATTATTTCAGTTCTAAGCTAGCCAGGAGGTCAGGAACCAACAAGCGATCTCTCCTTCTATACATATACATACAAACAAAATAATCAAATGTAAGTATTTTAAAGTACAGGTTAAAAATGATCAATTACTTAAAATATGAGCAGAAATCTACATAAATTTGTGTACATGTGTTTTCCTATATAATATTTTAAATAATTTGCATGTTTCAGTTTTATATATACATATACTATGTAAATAAATATTTATATACGTACATATTTATACTTACGTGAATGTATTGATTGCACCAATTGAACTTTTTTGTTTTTAACCACAAAGGATCTGTCTGTTATTGAAACATAAGTCAGAGATAAGTTGATATAGGTGAGTGGAACAAAATATAATTAAATGTTAATTTTTTAAAGTAAATAATTGGGTAAATTAAATGATTAAAATTAATGGGAGTGCACATGAAGCTATAGGACTATAGAGCTTATGAAAATTACCATGGAGCCTTCAAAGGAAGTGATCTAAAATAAAATAATTTATTAATATCTTAAGTTTTGAAACTTTGCTTTTATTTTACTTTTCCCACTTACCAAGTTTACATTTATTTGAAAATTTTGCATTGAAATTCAACCTTTCAATATCAAAATAATATTAATTTTAATTGATCACTAATTCACATCTATTGACTATGTGAGATGTACCTTAGTAGGCCTAATAAGATCTCTCAGCAATTTTTTTGTAGTTCAAAGGTAGTTCCTATGTATCACAGGAAGCAAAAATCAAATGAAGCAAGTATACTTGTAGTAGGATGTAGGGAATGTCACAACTGACTCTGTTTGTTTATAATTTTTTTTCTTTTTGTTTTTGAGACAAGGCTTCTCTATGTAAAAGGCCTAGTCTTAGAACTTGTTTTGTAGACCAGGCTAGCCTTTAACTCACAGAGATCTAACTATTGTTGCTTCCTAAGTGCTGGAAATAAAGGTGTGTGTCATCATGCCTGGCTTTAATTGAATCTTATGGTAGTTCAATTCTCAGCTTTCTAGGACCTGGGAACAATGATTACCATAGTGGCCTTGCTAGTTTGCACTCCCACCAGCAATAAGTGTCCTCCTTTATCACATCATCAACAACCTGGGCTGTCTTTCCTTTTTTTTATTTATTTTTATTTTTTTCCATACATTGTTTTGTTTTATTTTTTCCATTCAAAAACATAATTAAAGAAATAAAATTTTTACCTTTCTTCCCCTTCTCCCGGTCCCCTCCCACTACCTCCCCACCCCTCCTCCCTCCCCCTTCTTCCTTGAAAGAGGGCATGGTGCCCTGCCCTGTTGGAAGTCCAAGGCCCACCCCCATC
>PVIU01012583.1:0-59389 GCA_004026605.1 Ondatra zibethicus | reverse complement strand
CTGTTTGCTTCCAACTTCCAGGAGATTCTGTGTATGCTTTCTTTGGGTTCACCTAGGTATTCAGCTTCTCTGGGCTTGCGAGCTAAGTGCTTGGTGACCTTTATTTTATAGCTAGGGTCCACTAATGAGTGAGTACATACCATAATCATCTTTCTGGGTTTGGGTTACCTCACTCAGGATAGCGTTTTCTATTTCCATCTTTTATGTAGGTTTTTTTTATGTAGGTTTTTAGAGCTGATCATTTGGTATGGGTTAGCCAATTGTTGGGCTCTTTTCTGGGGAAAAATTTTCCCCCATGGTTAAAAAAAAAAACTAAACTGGTAGTTTTTTTCTTTTAAGTCCTGTGAGATTGTTCCCATCCACATTAACACATCTAATGTGTTTTTGTTGTTGTTGTTGTTGTTGTTGTTATTCAGGCCATTTTGATGTAGCCATGTTGGCAAGATTTCAATGAGTCTAGCTCTGGCACTTTTAGGAGATATAATTCTACAATAAACTCACTGTTCCAGTTCTTACCCACCGCACCCCCACTTCCACAATGATGCTTGAGCCTTAAAGGTGGGTTTTTAACTGGTTTACTGAACCAGGTGTGGATCCCCTCTATAGAGTAAGACACAAAATCAATCACAGAACACATTTTGCCCCAGGCAGCCATGGCATCCTTGTACCAGGGAGTCCACCTTGTCTGGCAGAATGGTATTGTAGTTGATAACATTATTTTCTGGGTAAGATTATTGATGCTTCGTTTCTTAATCACTTTTGAATAATGGCAATTCAGAAAGAAACAAAGCAGATGTAAATCCTTTTTGCTGAATCAAGTTGACACCAGGGAGGCAATGAGTCTCTGCTCATTTATAATATTCTTAACTATAAATACTTCCAATTGCATTGTCATCCTGATTCAGATTGCAAATATCATCCTTAGTAAGAGATTTCCTTCTAATATCATTGTCATCTAATGTGCATCTAATACGTTTTATTCATTTCTTAAATGTATTAATTTATGAAAAATCAACAATTGTGTAGATTTGTCTGTTACTTTTTGCTTGTATTGATCTCATCAGTTTCTGCTGTGTGTCTCTCTCTGTACTGTTTTGCTACAATGTCCATCTTTTGACTGATCGTGCAAAGTTTGGATAGATCTTCATAATGATTCCGTTTTAATTTGATGGCAAACTGCCACATTTTTGTCCCTTCGATGTGGTCAGATAACATCTTCCATAACAGATACTGTGGTTGAAAATGCTTAATGGTTAATGTATAACATTAGTTAGTGGCTTTCCTTGGAAAGACACCCTACACCCTTTACCATCCACAGTGTTGCCTTAAGATGCTTAAAGATTATACTCAATCTGCTCTCAAGGAAGGATGTTAGTTGTTTCCATTTATATGTATATCCTTTACTGCCAGTTCTTATAGTCCTCCTGTGAGTGTATGGTCCAAACTTCAGAGCTTCTTTCCTGGGAAACTGATACTCACAGGAAAAAGCAGCACCTTCTCAAAGGCCCATTGTGTGGATATAGTTTATACCGTACATTATATTATACGGGAAGCTTTTGTGCTACACAAGTGGCTTCTATTAAACAGAATCCTTATCTTTTCCCATGTCAGCCTCATTTCTCATTAGGTAGTGGTATAAAAAATTATTTCTTGTGTTAATATACAAAGCCCCTAGTACACTAATTCTACTGATTGAATGAAATTAAAAGGTGCTCATTAGGTAGTTATTAATGTTCAGGTAGTCTACTTTCTAATGTACTTACCATTTTGTTCATGTCTTTATCCTCAATGTTGTTCATTACCTACATACTTGTCAATCATTGTGAATACTGCTGTCTCCTGAGCAAGTGTATAGCAAAGTATAAATGGCTTCATGGATCCCTGTCTACTTAGTCTCTCACTCAACTATGAGTAGTCTTTAGTAGTCTTCTATGATCTTTAGGTAGTTTAGTGATCACTACTTTTTCTTAAACCTTTAGTAGTCTATGATCCTTAGGTAGTTGAGTGATCACTACCTTTTTTAAAACCTTTAATACTCTTCTATGATCCTTACGTAGTTGACTGATCACTAAAACAGTTAAAGCCAGCTGAAGGATACATTATGACTTCCTAACTTTGTATCTACTCCCTTACTTGCCTACATTTATCTACATTTATACATACCATAGTTCTTCTTCCTCTTCTTCTTCTTCTTCTTCTTCTTCTTCTTCTTCTTCTTCTTCTTCTTCTTCTTCTTCTTCTTCTTCTTCTTCTTCTTCTTCTCTTCCTCCTCCTCCTCCTCCTCCTCCTTCTTCTCTTCTCCTCTTCATCATCCTTCTTTGTTTTTTTTTTTTTGAGACAGATTTTCTTATAGTAGCCTTGGCTGTTCTGGAATTCACTCTGTAGACCATGGTGGCCTTGCATTCACAGAGATTTCCCTGCCTCTGTGCCTCTTCTTACCAAGTGATGGGATTAAAGGGGTGAGCCAACACTTCCCAGCACTGTATTCTTTCTTAATCATATTGTTGCCTATTTGAAAGAACACACATATTAGGACATTGCACCCAAGTTCTCACTTCTCCCACTTTGACATACTGCTTTGAGTTTTTTTAAGTTTCTGTAGCATTAATTTACCTCTTCACTGGATTGTTAAAATGAAGCAGAATTTTGAAACAGAACTTTGAAACAGAGCAGTTAAAAACACATGCAAACCTTTCTCAAACACACACACACCCATGCACACACACACCCATTCACGCACCAGTAAATAAATAAGTGATCTTCCATAAATCCTCATGTGTCTCATAATTTCACCCCATTCGTCAGCTTCTCCAGATCATCTTTTCACTGTTGCTGTTCAGGTATCTTCAAACTATATCCTTGGTATCTCAGTGAACTAATTTATATTTCAAAATTGCACATTAGTTTTATTTCTGAATGAAGGCCATTTAACCATGTTTTATGAATTTCTGTTCTGTACTTAGCTCACTGAGGTGGTCTATTAAAACACTGTCTTTTCTGCATTTCTGGGAGAATTGTATCATAAGTAATAAACACATATGAGTGGTAAACATGAGTCAGAGAGTAAACTTTAACAGTGCCTATTTATTGCAATACAAACATCTGGAAATTCCTTAGAGATAAATTAGTGTTTGACTTTTGATTATTGATTTACTTACTATGTGTTTGTGTATATATGCATAAGCCATGATGTTTCTGTGTTGAGATCCAAGGAAAACTTGCAGGAGACAATTTACTCCTCCAACTCACATGGGTTTGGGATTTGAACTCTGCCTCAGGCTTGACTGAATGTCCCTTTTTACATAATCCATATTGTCAGTAGAATTTTAAACATAGAGTAAAAGGGTAGACTTGAGAAGGATATTTAAGAAGAGTGAGGAGGGGGGTAGGGAATATTGAGAAAGGCAAGTTAGGGAAGCCAACTGTTTTCCTATAAAGGCTATGACTAGGGGCATCTCTCTTCTTACAGCCAGACTCTGACCTTCCGATTTGGGACAATATTTTTGGACCAAGGATATGCAGGCATTATGCACTAATAGATATAGTGAATCTCTTGTATTGTCTGTTTCATAAAAATCACTTAAGAAACTTGTTCAATTTCACTTTGGAACTGTGGTCATAAATTATCAAATTTGGAAGATAATTGGTGACCAAATGCTTTATTTTGATTTTTCTTTTTTTTATTGATTTTTATTGAGCTCTACATTTTTCTCTGCTCCCCTCCCTGCCTCACCCTTCCCCTTTAATATTTTCTCAAGGTCTCCATGCTCCTAATTTACTCAGAAGATCTTATCTTTTTTTACTTCTCATATAGATTAAATATATGTATGTCTCACTTGAATTTTGCAGGCAAATGGATGGAGCTAGAAAACACCATTTTGAGTGAGGTAACCCAGAGACACAGAAAGACAATTATCACATGTGCTCACTCATAAGTGGTTTTTAAACATAAAGCAAAGAAAACCAGCCCACAAATCACAATCCCAGAGAACCTAGACAAAAATGAGGACACTAAGAGAGCCACTGCTTTTTCGATTCTTTAATGCGCTATTTGGTCTCAGCAAGAGAATGGAACTAATAGGCATCAGAAATGACAGAGAGGAGCTCCCTGGGGAGGCTTTTGTCCATACTCCAGTTGTGCCAACTTTTCCTGGGGCTTGTTTGCCAACATTTTGGAAAGCTTTTATCCTAATTCTGTGATGTTATATCTGATACATTTATACACACATATTGCAGGTCAGCTCTCTGAAATCACAGGACGGAGGTCTGACAACATGCATATTACATTTGTGAGGAGGGACAGAAACTGTGAAAACATTCAAAAATTGGTACAAAAAATAATAAGCTATGAATAGCATATTAAGTTAGTGGTTGGATTTATCAAACCCCTGTCTTCTTCTAAACAGTTACTCTTAATGAAGAATAAATTTGTGTAAATGTCAAATGTATATAAAAATGATTGTATATCACTTTCACATAAAATGGTGATATTAAGACCTAGAAAGTATGCTCAGAAGCATAGCAGATAATAAAATTAACTTAAAATTGGCCCTTAGATATAGTCAGATATGCATGTGCTTTCGTATGTTTATATGTGTATGTCTTTGTGTGTATGTTCTACATGAAGGTTTTGTTTTTTAATGCTCAACTATAAAATTCTTCATCACAACACTTTAATGTCATTTTTTTCTTTTTTCTTTGAAGCTTAATAGACAAAAAATTTACACCTTTGTGCATGCTTTGTCCACAACTATATCTCTAGATGCTGACATCTATTCCATATAAAGATTAGGTATCACTAATGAAGAACTCAAGATATCATAAGATTCTGTTACTGAAAATAAAATTCAATACTAAAAGGGAGTTCTCTAGAAAAAGAGGAATAAATCAAGCTGTGCTGTTTGAAAATTACCCACATTTCTTCAGAATTAATTGTAAAAGTTGATTTTTTTCTTTTGGTTTTTCGAGATAGCGTTTCTCTGTAGCTTTGGAGCCTGTCCTGGAAATAGCTCTTGTAAATCAGGCTGTCCTCAAACACAGAGATCCACCTTCCTCTGCCTCCCAAGTGCTGGGATTAAAGGCCTGTGCCACCACTGCCTGGTGCCAAAGTTAATTTTTAAAGAAAAAATTAGAACAAGAAGTGTGAATCCCTATAATGGGGAGTTCATAAAAACAATGAAGGAATCAGTGTCTCTGGAATATTTCATAAGATATTATTGAACAAACAGAATGCTTGAATTTTATTTCCATCTTAATATTCACTTTTTCTGGCCCATCTGCTTTCATGGTCAGAAGACAAAGAAAATTGAAATAAATAGTTAAATAATGAAAAAGTATCCCCATACTGAACCACTGTGGACAGAGACAATTATACAAGCTTTTAGTGAATACACTGTTGCTTGCAAACTTAGGGACAAGAAAAAGGCTCATGCATAAAACATTTCAGTGTTTCCTACCAAAATATGTGATTTTCTAAAATACTTTACAAAGGAAAGGAGAAAAAATATTCAACAAATATTCATTGGTGTAAAACCTATAAAAATATTACATTATACCAAATAAAGGAGCTGAGAAGTTAGAAGGTGAGTGTATCACCTATGCTCCATACTTGGGAGACTGAAGCCGGAGGATTGCACAGTCAAAAGTCTTCCTTGGTTAAGGAAAAGGTGGGAGTGTAGAAAAAAAAATCAAACAATTAGGGGACTTATCTGTACCTATGAGTAGATGGCTGGCAATGTTTGACAAGGTTTGCTTATCACGACAGAATGTGTTTTCGAAATGAAGTTCCCAGAATATAGTTAGTTCTTCATCTAGAGATCTGGGAAACTAGAAACAAGAAATTTGTTTCTCATGTTCTAATAAATGACAGAAGAAGCATAGAATCTTTGTTGTAGACATCCCTTTGGGAAACATAATGTTTATGGTGATACATATGTTAATTACTTCATTTGATCATTGCACAATGTACATATGAATCAAAACATCATATCATACTGTATAAATATTGTGAAAGCTGTTGGAAATCAAAATGGAGTCATTTATGAAAATCTTACTTAAAAATGTAAATCAAGATGGTGAATTATGAAGAAAGGGCTTTCACATTTGATTGCCTTTTAGAAATGATCACAAGTTATTCCACAACCTGCATCGAGGTCAGCACACGGTGTGGGAACTCCTTCTGTATACGTGTTGCTTTTCTTAGTTAATGAATAAAGAATCTGCATTGGCCTGCGATAAGGCAAAGTAGAGATAGGTGGGGAAAACTAAACTGAATGCTGGGAGAAAGAAGGTGGAGTCAAGAAAAGCCATGCAGGCGCCACCAGAGACAGATGTGCTGAAACCTTGCCAGTAAATCACAAGCCTCATGGTAAAGTATAAAGTAATAGAAATGGGATAATTTAAGATATAAGCTAGCTAAAAAGACTCTTAAGCTATTTGCCAAACAGTATTGCAAATAATATGTTTTCTGAGTGTTTATTCCATGAACGAACAAGCAGCCTACTACAACAACCAATTAATGGTGTGGGAAGTCCTTCTGTATATATATTGCTTTTATTGGTTAATGAATAAAGAATCTGCATTGGCCTGTGATAGAGTAGAGCTAGGTGGGGAAAACTAAACTGAATGCTGGAAGAAAAAAGGCAGAGTTGCAGAGAAGCCATGAAGCCGCTGCCAGGGATATACATGTTGAACCTTGCTGGTAAGCCACAGCCACGTGGTGATACACAGATTAATAGAAATGGGTTAAATTAAGATGTAAGAGCTAGCCAATAAGAAGCTAGAGATAATAGGCTAAGCAGTAATTTAATTAATATAGTTTCTGAATGATTATTTCGTGGTCTGGGCAGGCGGAACCAAGAAAGCAGCCCCTGCCAACAAGCACAGTAACATTCAGAAAGTACTTCTACAAGGACATTTGCCTAAAAACTGTATTTTCAAATTTAATTGACATCACCCTTGTTATTAATGACTGTGGTTAATGAGTATTATTTCATCATGATTTATTTATTTGATTTTGTAAACTTCTCATAGTTGAAGCTATCTTTAGTTTATAGTAGCATAAAGCGTCCCAATGCCAGGCATTGATCTATGTTAATACCACTCTTTGGAGAATCAACTTTTGATTAATTTTGTTAAACCAAAACTTTCTAAAATTAATAGTGCCAACTAAAATCAATTAAAAAGAAAGTTATTTGAGTTATAAATGGTTTACTAGTTACTAGCAGTTCTGAGGTCCATGCTGAAAGCAAAGGAAGTTCCTTAGCTATAAGTGTGGCAGGAGTCTCCCTGTCCCAGCGCTCTGGATAATGCCTCTAATTTTTGGTGTCTTATACTTTATGCCTGTCCCAGGTACCCTTTTAGTGAAAACATGGTTTGTGGATATGCTGTTTGGTCAACCTGGTTTCCTTTAAGCTATGTTTTGGGTTTAGTGAACTTTTCTCATTTCGTATCATCTCTCTTGGTCAAAGACTTCCCATTTTGGTTACTTTAGTGGCGTTTTCCTGTCTTTGACAAAATACACAATGAAAATAGCATAATTGTGGAATGCTCTGCTTTGTCTCATGATATAAAGATATACAGTCTATTATATTGTAGAAGGCACTGTGGCTTGGAGCCATGCAAGCCTACAGAAACTTGTGACAGAGCTTTTTACCACTCTGTGGATCAGGAAATAAAAAGCTCCCCAAGTGACCTACTTCCTAAACGTTCTATAGTCTTTCAAAATCAGTGACATAATCTGGGATCCAAGAGGTGGAACACTGTGAGGGATCTTTCACATCTAAACCATGACACTGTACACACAACTCTTTCAAAAGCATCATGGCCCTTCTACAATTCTTCGGGGGATTTCCTCAATTGCCTTTCAAAACCACAGTCATACACCTCTGTGAGAATTCTTTCTCTCCCTTGAGTTTTTAGTGAGACACTTTAGGGATAACAAGGTGAAGTTTCCTAGGAGTCCAAAAGTTCTAGAGAGGACTGGTATGAATACCTGTAATTTCTTTAAAGAACCTTTAGTTGGCCACCTTTTGAATTTCTTACATTGTAACAAAACATTTGCAATCACACACACTTGGCTTCATCTCTAGGACATGTTTTCTTGGCAATGCTCTATTTTCAAACTTTTTAGAAGCCAGTTCTCAATTTAGCACCCTAAAATCATCAAGTCTGTGTTATTTCCATTTACAATATTTACTACGATTTTCTAGTTTCTCACTTTATAGTAAATAGTGTAATTACGTGTTATATTCAAAATTTCCTTTAAAATGTCTTTATCTAGACCACTAAGGCAATTAATGCATGCTTACTGTTTAGAAATTCAGTGTAAGTGATGACATTACAAATCTATTTTATATCATATGAGGATTTTCCTTCTAGCATTTTCTACTAGCATTGTTCTTCTCTTTATCTTCATTGTAACCTCAGCAGCATTATCTGGAATGTCCAAAATTTTAAGAATACTCTGTTGAAGATGATCCAGACTGGCCCTAAAACACTCATCAAAGCCACCTTGTCCCAAAGCCATACAGTAGTCTATTATCTTCAGTAGTATGCTATATTGTATTTACATATAGGTATGTATATATCTATATAGTAGTATATTATATTCTTCCAAAACTCCTAGTGGTCTCTGAAAACACAGATTCTACTAAACCCTCTGTATAACGTTTCTACCCAGGCATATATATTCATTATAAATTTTAATTAATTTTTAAAATGTTTACTTTTATTTTTATTAATTTTATTTATTTATTTTAGCTTTTAAGTTAATTTAATTTTCTTTGTTTAATTTTAATTAATTTTTAAAAATGTATCAGTTTTTTATTGATTATGTATATTAAAATATATCAGTAGCACTTAATAAGAAAATAGAATATTATAACAATATACTCAACATTATATGAATGTTGTCTATTGTTTCTGAAACTATCTTAGTATACTAAGCTCATCCTTTCTTATGATAATGCAATAAGATGCAGTACTTTTGTTATTAAAGGAATTATGATGAAGGATATAAATCTTGACATATAGCATTAGTCTGACAGTGACCTTACTCTAACATGTACACTTAGTCTGGTCTTTCTTAATATGAAGATGAAGGCTGACCTCAATTGTGAAAATATGCACATTTAGTTTACTATTATTGTTTTGAGACAGGTCTTACTCTACAGTTGTGATCCAGGAAACATGTAACTTCAGCTTCCATAAAACTGGGGCAAGATAATGTTTTTTATTATTTTGATCACTCATTTAGTTAAATGTATGATATTTCATAAACATTATTATTAATAAGTAACATTTCATTGTTTGGCTGCAAAACTGTTTGGTTATCCATGGCTACCAACTTTGCTTGCTTGCTTGTTCTTTGAGACAATATGCAACAATGTAACCCAGGCTTATTTGGAAATTATGGCTTTGCCTCCTCCTGCATCCTAGCATTGCAATGGCATACCAATACATCCAGTTTGTTAACCAACATCTAAGCCTCTATAGCATTACAGTAACATATCATTATAGCCAGTCGGTTAACTAACATCTAAGACTCTATAGCATTACAGTGGCATACCAATATAGCCAGTCAGTTAACTAACATGTAAGGCTCTATTCTTTTGAAAGATGATATCTGATTTTAGTTGCCCCAAATTTTCATGACCTAGAAACAACTAAAACTGTTCCCACTCAATCTAGTCTATTTATGTCATTGAATGCAGACAAAAACTAAAACAGCATAATTACCATTCCAGAAAATGTTCTAGTCACATTAATAGTATTTTTTATTCTGGTGTTACCTTTCAACAGAACACGACAAAATTCAATTAATTTTGTGAAGATATTTTTTAACAGATTTTAAAGAGCTCTTTATGTTTTCTCCTGGAACTTGGAAGAATGCCATTATTCATTCTATTTTCCAACATGTCAGTCTAAATGTAGGAACACCTGTTTATCCTGGAGCATAGCCTAAGTCGTTGCAAGATTCCATGCACCAGAATGAGAAACACCTGTATCTACAGTCATGTAGTCAGTGACCTTATTCCAAAGGCAAGAGAGCATAGCAGAAAATTTCCTGCTATGTAGCATAATCCCAGTGAATGTTTAGGTAAAATGATTATGTACTTATTTATAAGAAGATTTGAAGACAGTGTCCTGTTCATTCAGCTCTGTATTTACTTACAAGAGTTAACATCTAAATGATAGAGTTCAGTTACAAAACTAGGAAACACTCTAGGCTTTCTGAGAAAAAAAGGTATAGGCAAGTTAATAGGCTTGCAAAGACACTAGTAGGATAGAATGAAGGTGTAGAAAAATGTTCATAATTTTTCTAATTGCAGTTGACAGAGAAAACATTGCCAATGCATTTAGTGTACAACTCTCAGGAGAGTACCTGCAGACCTTACTGATCTCCACATACCCAGTCTGTCATCAGCAACCTGGTGGCATTACCTGCTTCTGTCACCTAAATTTTTACCTAAGAATAGATTCTAGCTGAAACCATGTGATGGCATCAAATTCTTAATAACTGAATTTCGGGTTTCATAGGGTTATAGTACAAGGGGTAATTTATGAGGGTGGGAACCTGTGGAGTCTGGTTTTCAAGTTGGTACCTGAGCCATTCTAACACTATAAAAAAATTCACAAAACCAAAAAACATATGTTGAAATTATGGTCAAATAATGTTTTTCCTGCTGTGTTTTTCTCTCACTAATATTATATTAGAAAGTTAACCATCCATTGATTACTTGATTCATACTCCAAGCTCATAATGCACTGTACCCTCCTACTCAACTTGTGTTTTAAAAGTTCATTCCCCTAGTATAAGGCAAAATTTAGGGTACAATGGCAAAGTTGAAAAATTTTAAATAGCTTTTTGCCATTGTTTTATGATTTTCACTATAATATGATTTATTGTTCACTATAAATTTGTATATAATCTTATAGAAATAACACAGAGACTATTCAAAAAATTAGTTTGGAAGTTTGGAAGAAGCAAAGTTTGTCTGTAAATAAAGTATAAGCCCTGCTTATATTAATTTAATCAAATACAAATTACTTTACTTTGCTTTCTGGAAGAGATCTGGTATGAGTTTCCTTACATTTGGCATTAAGCTAAGTTTCCTGGAGTATGATCATATTGGAGAACTAAGGAAATCAGAAGAGAACAAAACAGTCTCTGTAAAGTAAATTCTTTATTTTTGAGGCTTTATATATTTCCAGTTCTTAGAAGTTCCTACTTAATTTGTAGGAACAAGCATTAAACAAGAAACTTAGGAAAGCATGTTGGGAGAATTATTTGGAAAGTCTCTAGAGAGACTGCCAAGAGCCTTCTCAGAGGCGGAAGGTGTTTTAATTCTTAGGGCTGTTCGCTGTGCACCACTCTGAGAAAGACATCTTATATTGGCTACTGTTGAAAGATTAACCCACTAGGGATTTTCCTCATCTCAGTTATCAGCTTCCTACTTGTCTTTTCAAGTCCAGATTATCAGCAAAACTATGAGTTCATCATGGCCATGCAGTTTTATTTCTAAAGCAGAAAATATCAAACTTCAATTTAAAACATTTTTATTACTTTTATTTATTCATTGTTGTGGTCTAACACTTGGAGGGCAGAGGAAAATGACAGAGTATCTTCTCTCCTTCCTGCTTGAAATGGGTCTCAATTGTCAAACTCTGGATATCAGATATGGTTGCAAGTACTTTGAGCTACTAAGCTGTCTTGCTGATCTGGAGCTACATTTTGTTTTAACATGTAAGATTTACCATCCCAAAAGACTTAAATACATACCAAAATGGTATTTTATGATATAAGAATAATAGTTGGCAATTTTTAAAATTTGGTTTCTTGAGACAGAGTTTCTCTGTGTAGCTTTGAAGTCTGTCCTGGAACTAACTCTTGTAGACCAGGCTGGCCTCCAACTCACAAAGATCCACCTGCCTCTACCTCTCATGTGCTGAGATTAAAGGCTTGTGCCATCACTGCCTGGCTTTAATAGTTGTCAATTTTTAACTGAAACAAACATATATTAAAGTACTATCAGTAAGAAAGCTTTATTTCTACCTACACATATAATTAATGACAACATTCTTTCAAAGCCTCTGTGCATATTGAGACGAACTGTGTACTGAATCTATACCTGGACCATGGGGCTGCAATGATATTATAACTCCGGAATTTGCTTTTGTCTTGGGAGATTGTTCCAGCTACAGATCACATAAGCAAATTTCATTTGATTTTGGAGTTAACTCACAACCAACATCATCCTAGATGTTCATTCCTGATTCTACGTATAGGAATTGTGAACTCAACTTATCCACATCAGGAAGGTACAGTCAAAAGGGAGAAGGAGTCCCCAAGGGTTTCAAAGTAACCATGTGTCAGGTTCTGGAAAATAAACTACCCAACAATTCCAGAGGAATTACTTTCACATTGGAATGGTTGTGTTTCCAAACTTTGTGCACTACTTGGGGGTTTCTTATCACAGGTAGTCACCATCACTATTTAGTGTCTCAAGAAATCATAGGTATTTCAAGCATCATAACACACTGAAAAACATAGGTTAATTAAAAATGTTTTATTTTGCAGAGTTGATGCCAGATGTATAATCACTTGTTCATTTACAACCCTGTGAAGGTTGACAACTTTAACCAATAGTAAAATCAGGTCAAAGCAGAATCCCCAAACCATTAATGGTATTCAAGGGAATAGCCATGCTAATAAATTAGAGAGATAATTGCACTGACAAAGTTAGAAAGAAGAAAAGAAGTTGAAGAAAATGTTCAGAAAGCTATTTTGTTAGCCTGAGCAGGAAATACTAATGTCAGTAATAAAGACTGTGACAGCAATGCTGAAGAAACAAAGTTTAGTGGGGGATAGGTAACATAAAGAATAGCTAGACACTGTGACATTAATTATGAGAAGAAAATAAGAATTTTTCAGATAGCACCTGTACTCTGTACTTCAATCAGTTCTCAAATAGTTTCCTTAGGAAAAAAAATAGAAAACAGAGCAAAGAGCATTCCTGGAATAAAGGTAAAACAGAAATGCCCACATTTACTGAATGTTCTTCTTGTGGGATCTTATGAAAGCACTGCCATCATTGGGAGGCTAAAGTGAAGGACAAAGTTTGAATAGATTAGAATAACACTCATCAGTTTTAATTGTTCCTGTTCGAGTTCAGTGTAGTTAAAACACAGAGTACGTAAAGCTAGTAACTACTGATATAAATGTTAGTTTGCTATCATCATAGGAAAGGAAACAGAGAAAAATGTCAACCATTTTCAGATATCTTTAAATTTGGGTGAGTTTCCATGTAAAAATGGATTCCCCCTGGCTGTTTTATATTTGTTTCATGTTACTGATTTAACAAGTGGCCATAGTCTTGGTAGCCTGAAATACTACATTTATTCTTGCACTGCAGAAAGTGTCTTAAGGAGCTCTCATTGAAACTTTTGTTTGTTCTGTAGGAGCTAGGATTTAATTCATTTAATTCATCTCTTGCCTTTTCTGGCACCTAGAATCAATCTGAACTCTTTGACTCTTTGGTTCTTAGTCTTATCACCCTGATTTCTTTTTTTTTTAAGATTTATTTATTTATTATGTATACAACATTCCTTCCATTTATGCTTGCATACCAGAAGAGGGCACTAGATCTCATTACAGATGGTTGTGAGCCACCATGTGGTTGCTGGGAATTGAACTCAGGATCTCTGGAAGAACAGTCGGTGCTCTTAACCTCTGAGCCATCTCTCCAGCCCTGACCCTGATTTCTTTATTATGATTACCTGTTATTATGTGACTTTGATTCTTCTGTCATTCTCACATATAAGAGTCCTTGTAGTTGTATTAGCTTGATACATAACCCAGGAAACTATTTCCAAATTGATTAGCAATTCTAATATCCCTTTTACTTTATAAAACAAAAAATGCATAAGTTCAGTTGTTCAGTATATGGATATCCTTTGGGATCAGGAGCATTTTCTTACCACATCCACTGATAAAAACTTAGCATGTTTAGACAAAATGGATTACATATAAGCAGACTGATTTCTTAATTATAACTTCATGGGAATCTCCATATATTCATAACTATCATTTAGAGCAGCAATAATATATATATGCATATTTAGAGATGGTTTTGCTCAAATTCATGCTTTTTCAAGTCATGTTGTAAATATGACACAAATTTGGTACCATAAACATAGCAGAAGCATGCCTAGACCATAGGCTGATTGATCTGTACCTTAATTTCCTTTTTCTGTGCCACTTTACACATGGATTTGGCAGAAAATCAGTTTTTTTCATATAGTCCCAGAGAATCAAAAAATCCATCTAAACACAACATCTTCTTCTACTCTGTGCTGTAGGATGAAAGACTGTTTCAAAGACAACATCCATGATCATTGTGCCAAAATGCAAACTACTGCCTCACACTTCTTACCATGGAACTAAATTGTACATGGCATCATATTTTGTACACATTCTTCCCCTGTGGACTTGTTTATTTTCAGACTTTAGCCTAATATATACATAATCTTATTTTCCATTTGGACTAAATTTAAGTGTTCTGTACTCAGAATAAACGGATACATCTTTTACTTTCCATCTGTGCTTATTCATAAAAGATGAATGCATTATATAAAACTGCAGAATACAATACAAAATATTTTTAAGTTAGTTATCTGACTAACAATACAATTATACACATCATTTTAGAAGATGTTCTTCCATGAATCTGTATTTGTATTAATTCAAGCTATTTTTTTCTTGATGAAAGAAACTAATAACAAGTTATGGAACTTGAGTTTCACCTTATTAAATCACAGAGAACACCAAGGGTATATTCTTAATTTCATAAAGATTTTTTTCTACATCTTTTCACTACATGTTTGGAAAAGTAGTCTGTAAAGTGAGTAATGATTTACAGATAGTAAATTCTAAGGAAAATTCTACCTTCCTTACACTTTTCTTTGATGTTGTTATCTTTCTTGTTCTATACATAAAATTTTTTATTTATTTATAAATATATATCCACCTTTCAGAAAGATAATAAAGCCTACTACAGAAACTTTGACACACAGACACACGCAAACACACACACACACACACACACAGAGAGGAGAGAGAGAAGAATAAATAGAGAGAGCACTAAAACAATTATTCTGTAAAAAAGCAAAATGTCTCTACTAGATACTGTTAGAGGGAACCATCATAGAGGACCACTCAGACACAGCTTACAGCCAATTAAAAGTCTTCATGTAACAGTTCTCACTGTCATGGAACTATCTTTTGTAGACCAGGTTGGCTTTGAACTCATGGAGATTGACCTGCCTCTTCCTCCTGACTGCTGAAAGTCTTTCTTTATTCTGGCTGGTTGTGATTATACTCAGGAATTTAAACCCAAGTGTAGCACCAGGTGTTTAGCACAAGAGATTTTTAAAGGCAAAAACCACATCCTGGTATCTTGCTTGTCAGGTGCACTGGTAGTTTTGTGCAAGCAAGCATTTTAACAGAGGCTAGGACAAGCAGTTAGCTGGAGGTAGAGGTTTGCAAATAATATGGTTATGCTTCTAAATGGATATCACATTAAAGTGACTTTTAAAATCATAGTTCAGTGTATTTCTCATCCCTTATCAATGAAGCTTGTTTTTGTAGTAGATGGTGAAGAATACAGTGACCTACAACTAACCAACATTCAG
Organism: Ondatra zibethicus; assembly: GCA_004026605.1. NCBI lineage: Eukaryota > Metazoa > Chordata > Mammalia > Rodentia > Cricetidae > Ondatra > Ondatra zibethicus. Next base: position 43,696 of record PVIU01012583.1, on the reverse strand, counting down.
AGAATAAGTTTGCCAAGCACTAAGCCTTATAGTGAACGTATATACTATAACAGCCAACCAAAAGCCCAAGAATCATTGTGAAAGAGGGTGTGGAAAGAGTATAAGAGCCAAAAGATACAGATGATTACATAAAAATATAGTCTTCTGAACATAGCAGGGCAGGTATACATACAAATCACAGTGGTTAACACATAATGCATAAAATTTAGGCAAGCACAATTCAGACAAAATCCCAGAAAGGAGAGAGGAGTTGAGAACACAATGGTTTCATTCTGATTTCTTAAGGTATTGGCAACTGTTAGGTGCTGGGAGAAGGAGAGAAAGTTTTATCTAAGAGGTCAACCTCTAGTAAACTCAACAACTCTCTAGTAGAAGACATAGTCAAGAATATTTTGGCAGCTAAAATTGATCTTGAAGAAAAATAAAACAAAAACAAAACAGTCTCAAAATTGAGTAGGTAGGAAAGGAGGCTGAATTGGGAAAGAGCTGGTGTAGGCCAGAGAATACAGTCAAAAGACATAAAATTCTCAAAAAAAAACTTTTAAAAAATGTAGATTTAAAGGGAAAACCAATGTTTGCTTATATATTTTTTTAAAGCAGAAGGAAAGAGGATCAAGTTATACAAGTAAGATTTTGGGCAGGGTGTTTGAGGAGGGCAACTAGTACAATGATTGCATCAGAATTGGAGCCTGCAAGAGACAGAGACATCTTTTGTATATCTTTACCTTAATTGCCTTCAGGGCCTCCTCCCAAAGTGAACTGATGTGGTTTTATATCTCCAGAATGCTGTTAACTTATAAATAACACAGAATTATGTATTCTATTCCTAGGAAGTTGATAGAGATGGTTCTCCTAAAAAACAAAAATGTATTAATGAGGACAATCTCCCAGATGATTTTGACAAAGCTGGATGATGTAACAGAAAGCAGGATACCATTACAGTTTTCTTAAAATCTACCAAGGATGATTATAAAAATAGGCATCATATTTATTTATAATTCAGTTATAAGATATGGTTATCTCATGCAATCTCTATATCACTCTAAAATTTACTAAGTGCTTTGCCTGCCTAAGTAACTTGGATCAGACAATATCATATTGGAAGTGTTATTTTTTCTTCAAATTTTTCTCCTTGATATCAGATTCACTATGAATAGAGCTGTAATTTAGAATGTTTCATTATGTCACATTAAATAGAGTTTGACTTTTGAGAAAACATTATCAAGAATCTTATTTTTTTCCCATTTACCTAATGAAATGGAGATGCAGTCAGTGTTTACCATTTTTTAAAAATTTTTTTTGTGTTACTTCATTAACTCTTTAGGAGTAAAGTTGAAGAAATATATCATTTACTTAAGTTATAGTTCCTTCTATAGAATGCATATGTTTAATCTAACATTGCCTTAGTAAACGGTAAAACAATATAATTGAAAAGTGTTTCAAATGTACTATGTCACAATGCTTCTATGAAGAAGATATAATTGTTTGATCCCATGTTACAAAAAAATATTTCACTAAAATATACAATATTGACAAATTTTATATAAGAATCCCAATCCATTACTCTTTCTTACGAAAGTTAATCAATACCTGATCTAGAGGCAGGTATTGGAAGCAATGGGTTTCTGCATTGTTTCCTTTTACTTCCCTTTCTTTCTTTCTTCCTTCCTTCCTTCCTTCCTTCCTTTCCTTATCTATTTTTTTATTGAGGCATGCAACTACTTAAATCTTAGAAGAAAAATAATTATATGAGTTATAGTAACTTAAAAAAAGATAGGAGTTTGGGCTTCCTAGATTCCCGTAAGTATCTTTTCAAGAACAAACACGTACCTGTGTTTTTCTTTAATTTTAATACTCAGTGGAGCAAAAAAAATCCATCGTCTAGAACAAGCTTAAAGTCTGCAATCTTCAACGTGACAAAACTATGAAAGAAGAGATTTTAATTCTCTTTAGGAGGGGTTACCTTGCCTCCATAAATGCTAAAAGCTATAGAGTAAGAACTAATGGAAGGAGGAGGCACCAGTGTAATTGGATCAAAAATTAAAAGTGGTAAAAAGAAAACAGCTTGAAAAAATATTCAAGGTCCTGAACTATTAAACAATTAGAAAGAAACATGCAGTTTGATACAGCTAGGTGGAGTTGCAATTTAAAATCAACTAGCAAATGATTTGTCATCTGTTATGCAAGTCGTTTGAAAACTTAAGCGAATAAAACCCAAGAATTTACATTTGCTAGAACAAGAAAGATGTAAATATTCAACTGAGATCTTTTTGGGTAACAACCACAAAATAAAAACTAGCATTTCTGTACTTGAGAGGTAGCACAATTGAAGACCAGCTTAGCATGCAATCCTCCAAGATTCCTAGGGTTAGATACCCAGTTCCATAAAAGAAAATGAAAAAAAGCAGTATTGGTAAGCTCTAGATACTAAATATTTAACAGTTCCCAGAATAGTGAACTGTATCTGAATTAAACTAAAACCTGGTATGTATTATGACCTTTCCTATCACATTTTATCATGCGACTATCCTTACTGAGATTTCTCTGATGTGCCTACACCTTTCAAACTCCAGAGAGAGGGACAAAAAAACCTCACAGAAAAGGTCAAAGCACTGCATGGGATGCAGCCTCAATTTCAAGAGATTATGAAATTCAGGCACTGAATGGCTCTGGACGGCTTCCATGAAACTGTCAGTAGAAAGCAGGGTCTTTAATGATCACAGACCTTTCTGTTCAATTGAGTGTGACTAGATGAAGCAAGAATTCAAACTGCGTCTCTGTGGTGAATTGTCTACTGATTGAGATGTAGCTCAGTGAGAGGAAAGTGGTCCCCAGGGATCACAGATCTATTGAGAAGGCAAAACCTGCTCCGGCTTGGCATCAAATTGCAGGCTGGTACAGTGCAGAATGCCAACACAGTCAGTAAGCAACAAGAGGACTGATATTCTCAAACCTTACTTTATGTGCATGAATCTTATAAGTATGGTTTAGGACATGATTTTTGCTTCCCTAAATCTAAATAAGATGAATTTTGCATGAGTTAATCATATAATCTTCAGAAACATATTTACTTTGTACTTTTGTTAATTAATACATATAACTTTGTTCAACACAAATCAATTTCATTTGAAATAGAGAAATGATAAAAAAGGGGGGAGGCTGGAGATATGATTCTGCAGGTTAGGACCCTTGCCACTGGAGCTGATTTCATGAGTTTGAGACCGAGGTGACACGCGGTGAAAGGAGAAACTAAATTTCTGCTGGTTATCTTCTTGCTTCCACATGCACACCAGGCATGTCTGCTCAAACGATACTAATAAAAAAAAGAACTGACAGGAACAATAATTTCCATCAGAATTTTGTGTATATAGTTATTTATATGAAACTAAAGCATACTTTATTATGTCACCTGAAATTTTGATTACAAAATGGTGAAAGGAATGTTTGGCCACCATTTAGATGAAAGTGGTCCTTTCATCTAAACTGCATTTTTGACGGGAGGACACAGAGATCTTGGAAGACATTGTAAGTAACAGGCACATTGAAGATGTCTACCCTAGTGTCTTTCCTGTGAGCCAAGGCTTTTTAATCACTGTGTCATGTGAAAACAATCGGCTATTCTGAAAGCAAGTCCACATAACCATTATTTCTTTTGGAAAGGTAGTGTATCTGAACACAGCATCAGGATTCCAAGGAAGGTAATAGAAACACAAATTCCAGGAACCCTCTTTATGAGGAGCTCTCATGGAATTAAGGGCTTACATCTCAGTTTCTCTACCCGTAGTGAAAAAAGACTCACACTTAGAAGCACTTTAACCAAATTAGTGTCGAGGAAAAGGGTGAGAGCCACTGATGAATATCAGAAAGCTGTACAAGATTTAGGTATGTACTCTTTTCTTACAGAATTAGAATAGCCCCCAAAAAAATTCTAAAAGGAAGTCCTTAAGAGACACAAACTGCTATTGCACCAAATATACACACCAGTTAGACAAAAGAGACCTTTAGACATGGACCTTCTTATTCATGAACAAGTGATGGCTTCTGATTCACTTAAATGTCTGTCATGTCTTTAAATGAAATAATATAATTCCTCTATATTATCTGTACTCACCTTGAGAAATTTGTGTTTAGATCATGTGTTCCTGTTTGTTTATAACTAAAATTATATTATTGTCTCAATTTTTCTGATTTGCTTAGATGCAGGGGTTTATACATATGGGGTTTAAATTTAAAACTCTTTCTTAAATGTCTAACTAGCCAGATATTTCTCTACCATCTTGGCTAATAGCTATAGTGCTATGATCCATTAGATATGCACAAGGATGAAAACAGTGATCTGATCCTGTCTCCAATAGAAACATCAAACTGTTGTTGTAAGTATAAGGGTAACACAATGTGTCTGGTAAGCCTATTTCCTGTTATCATCCAATACATTCAGTCTTTATGGGTAATTGTTCTAGAGTCTGCTTTCACTGCTTTTAAAATACCTCAGTTTGATTGCTTTGTTGCTTAAGGAAAATTTAACAAAGTCATTTGATTTCAGTTTGAGTTTTAAACATTACTAATTTTGGAAGTCACACAGCAGGACAATATATTATTAGTGTTCCTCTGCCTTTGCTATAGATGACAGGTGTTTGGAGTCAACTAATTGTTTAAAAGCTTTTCTTCAGCAGAGAAAAATGTAGAGCTCAATATAAATCAACTAAAAAAACTTTTCTTCAGTCAGTGGTTTTTCTCTCTGTTCTCCATGGGAAAGATTCTTTTCTCCATATTTCCCTACTTTCCATGGGAAATATATTTTCCAATTCTAAACATTAACTATGGAATTTATTTCTGTGGAAAGAAATGAAATGGCATGAGCTGTAATAATTTTTAATCAGTAAATTTTCTATAGATTTGTAGAACATGGAAAGCTTAGTGAGCTGTGGTATCAGAAGTCTGTATGATAGCAAGGAGGTAGCTGAAGTCTGTAACTACCATAGAATCTGTTACTAATTTGATGCTCAGCTATCTGGTATCTCTCCATGTTTACCTGTGTACTCATGTTCTGGCAACCTCTAAGTAAAATAGTCCATATTTCAAGCCTGATAGCATTCAAAAATTATCCTGATCCAAAGCCTTTTCTTGATTCACTGGAATTCTTGAACAGTAAATGATGTAGGATGACTATCATTACTATAAACAAAATAGAACGAAAGCAAATAAAAAAGCATTGTCTTTTTTATAACTATGGAACCTAGAATACCAAGATACAATTGCTAGTAGTATTTGTATCTGATGAAGTCCCAGTTACTGGCTCACCATACCTCTTTGGGTCTTTACATTACTTATTCTCAATATGTAGAACACTACTCAAAATGTAGTGTGCATTTTGTATATATGCACTATATGTAGATAGGGAGATAATGGGAGGAGAGAAAGAATACTTCCTGATCTCTCCTCTTATTCTTACAGATATGAATCCTACTGGATTAGGGACCTGCCATTTTGATTTCATTTATTCTGACTTGCTATGAAGACTGTAACTCCAATCACATTCACATAGTGAATTAGGATTTTAACATTTAGATTTTAGGGAGACACAAGTCAACTCATAACCATCTACTCTCATATGCATCCAATACAGATGTTTTCTTCAAACACAGGTTATTGTGTAGCATGAATTGTAATTGTTCTTAGTAAATGAAACTAGATTCAGATATTAGGGATGAAAGATGAAGGACCAGAGAAGCAGTGTAGTCAGCCACTAGTGCTGCGGGAGCTCTTTCCGCTCCTTCAGCCAATAGCCTTTAAGATACCAGCCCACTGGGGTGTGGTCTATTTCATTTTAAAAAGTGGTGGCAGCCCTCCGCTTGCTCTTTCTTGTTTCTGGTTCCTGTTCAAACTGCTAGACTTTCTGTTTCCTGTTTGCTATGAGAGGACTGTGGTGTAGGACAGTGTTCTGTAAGTTTCTTCCCTCCAATAAATAACCCCTTTTAATCCAAACTGGTGTGGGATTGTTTGGGGCTTTATCTAGCACCCAACGTGGGGCCAGAATCTCCCGAGTCTTACGGCACCAATGTTGTTCTTTTCTTTTTGCGGACCCCGGCAGCTTGCTGCGGGTTCCTGAGACCACACAGGCACTGTGGGTCCCCAAGACCAGCAATGTGGTGGCAGGCAACAGGGGGCTGGAGGGGGGCTGAGAGCAGCCAGTCCCAGACAGAGACAGCAAGGCAGGGAGACACGTGGTGGGCGGGCAAGAGACAGACAGACACACCATGTAAAGTTAAACATTTATTAGGGGAAAGGAAGAAGGGGAGGGGGAGAGAAGAGAAGAAAGAGAGAGAGAGAGAGAGAGAGAGAGAGAGAGAGAGAGAGAGAAAAGAGAAAAGAAAGAGAGAAAAGAGAAAGAGAGGGGGAGAGAGGAGAAGAAGGGACAGCTGCCTCTCCAAGAGAGTGAGACAGAGAGAGAGCAAGACTGAGTCGGGGTCTGAGGCTGGAAGCTGGAAGGGAGTGGGCTTGGCTTGTCTCTTAAAGAGACAGGACAGAACATTACATTCCCAGCTCTTTTTTTATAATAAAAGTAGGGGGATTAGGCATCACAGGTTGAAGGAATTGGGGCGGCAGATTCTCAAGACTGTTTCAGGCTTATTTGTGAGCGTCATCTTTGGGGGGGGACCTGAGAAGGCTGGGTGCTGGCCACATCCTGGCATAGCTGGTCTCTTAGCTCTTTTCTGGTGTTTGTGGTATGGAAATGTCTGGTGTTTCTTATACCCGTTTTAAGTATTGGCAGAACAGAGAACAAAGTTAAATTAAGAAAAAATTTAGGACCAGGGGATTGAGGGGGTGTATCGGACGTGTTTTAAGGTGGATCCTTCAATTTGGCTTCCTGGAACTCACAAAAATTCTTTGGGTTTGTGAAAACAGAAGTTTTAGACATATAGATTATATAAACAGTAGCATATTTATGTCAGAATGACTGTGACAGATATTTTTGCACAATGAAAAGTATTTTTAAGACTATAGAAGTCATCATGAGAGAAAATTTGATCTGAAACTTGTTTGGTAAGGTTGTCCTCTTAAACTGAGAAAAACTCTCATCTATCAGACTACATCAGAGATCTTTGAGAAGGATAAAATTTTACTTGAGTTATTGATTAAAAAATGACAGAGAACATACTTGGTTGGCACCCAGAGCTACTACTCTTTAGGATCCTGCATGGTTGCTGAAGGTAGCATTTGCCTTTTGCTGTTTAGTACAGGGCCTGCCAGGCTCCAGGAGATCCTGTGGGCTAAGAAATATGTAGGAATACAGGCCTACCTTGACCTTGGAAGTTACAGCAAATTGTGGATGGATGCTGTTCTATGTCCATCTGTTTTCTGTCTTTTTTGGAGAAAGTAGAGTTGTGCTGCTAGAAGCCAACCTGTCTTTTTGTTATGAAAAGTTTTTTTTGATAAATGGCATATTTTTCAGATCTCTGAGCAGTTGAGGGCTGTTTATTAGATATAGCTACAGTTTAGAATCTGCCTGGAGAGCTGGGTCTGAGCTTGACTACATTGGCTCTCAACTTAACAGGTAATATTTACACTCGTGAAAATGACAGAAAGAAGAAAAAAAACTGCTTGCAATAGAAGGTAAATGGCAGAACTGACAATAGTAGAGAACAGCTTAATATATTTTGTAAGAAACTTAAAAGTACATATCAGCTTAAAACATGAGACTTATTGTTTTTGTAGTCTGAAATGAGATGTAATGAACAATTATTACATTAAGCATAGGTGCATTTAAGTTACAAGTATGAACACACAGAGAGAGTAAACAGGAATTGGATGAAGTGGATGCTTTGGTGGGCCCTACCAAAGACATGCCACTACACAAACCATACATGCAACAGAGTCAGCAAGAGGAACTTGGAGGCAAAAACATAAGTAAACTGGGGGACAAGGCAGGGTATACTTTAGTAAAGGTGGGAGAACCTGATCACCTTACCTGGCTCACTGGTAAGGTATGGAAAAGTCACAATTTTTGAGATATAGAGATTTTTAGCTTAATAAGAGAGAACTAAAGGTGTGATCCACCCTGTGGCTGAGCCACCCTGCCACAAACCACAGAGGGGAGCAAAAGGTTGGAACCAAAATACTGCACCATGCCATGGCTGGAATTTAAAAAGCTGGCTGGAATTTTTTTAAAAAAAAAAGCCAGGAGACAGACATGGATGGATGCTACCCACAGCAGAAATTGTGTAAACCCGCAAAACGGAGACACCACGGGTGTATAACTGGGACCTTTCCCCCTATAGGTGGGGTGTGAATCAGTGCATGACCTTCCAAGACTCATGGCGTCCCCCAAGGCCATGACCATGAGTGGGAAGGTAAGGCCTATCTGAAGAGGCCAGAGGATTCTCTGAGCAGCCTTTTAAGAGGGGAAAAAAAGAAAAGAAAAGAAATGGAAAAAAGAGAGAGAAAGAAGGATCTGAGGGACCCTGGGCCCTCAGTCACGGGTGGATTGGCCCCAGGCCATTCCAAACACAATTAAAGCTGAGGAAAGCAATCCACAGGTGAATTCCAGCAAAGGGAACAACCACTGCCTTGAAGAACATGTTTGGGGGCAGTCCCCACATCTCTAAGAACTCCAGGGGCTTGCCGGGAGCTCAACCGGTCAATTCCTCAGGTTCAAAGAAAAGATTAAGCTGACCAGAATGGGAACACTCACCATTGGTCGGAGAGGTCGAGCTCAGGCATATGGAATACGTGGGGCGTTCTTGAGAAAATCCCTGGTAGTGATTCTGGTCTCAGGGCTCCAGCCGGGAGAGGGGCCTGAGATGGGAAAATCTCCCGAGTCTTACAGCACCAATTTTGTTCTTTTCTTTTTGCGGGACCCTGGCAGCTTGCTGCGGGTCCCAGAGACCAGCCATTTGGAGGCAGGCAGCAGGTGGGGGGGGACGACACGGGGGGACAGGGGGGACGCAGGATCAGAACCACGAAGCACGCCCGTTCTCACATTGGTGGCTGAAGGACACCACGGTGTCCCGCAGGCCGGTGCCAGACAGGGCACCCCCAGGGTGTGGAAGGCAGAGAAGAGGGAGGGGGAGGGGGGGACATGGGATCAGAAACATGACACTTGCCCGTTCGAGGGGTGCAGCCGCGGCACTAGCCCGGCCAAACCTCACGAGCATGTGCAGCAAGAAGACGCTCCCAGACGGAGTGGTGGGATGTCTCAGGGAAGGAACGGGACCGAAGGAAGAAACACCAGTGTCAAGCAAGGGCCCTGGGGCCAAAGTTTTGCCCCAAGAGGGCGGACGCCTGCATCCTTCCTAAAGACACATGCGTGCGCAAACCCCAGGATGGGAACCTCACACACCTCCAGGCCACCCCCAATCTGGTGCCTCAACGTTTGGTTTTAGAACCACCCACCACTACCCCCATCCCCCAGGTAGGCTGCCTGCTGCGGGCTAGGCTGCCCCGCAGGCTCGGCCGCTTGGCACAAGCCTTCCCTGCCGAGGCCTGTATGTGGAGTCAGCAGTTAAAAACTCCACACTTCCTGGGATATACGCTGCCTGCCTGGTTTGCTGAGTGGTTTTTAAATCCCCCTTACAGCCTAGGGCTTAGGCAGTGTGAGACAGGTTGCTGAATGCTAAAAATTCCCTGGGAAAAAACTCTTTGGGACATTCCAGCAGCTCAAATAGAATCACTGTTTGAAATGCCAGCAGCGGCTTTTGCAGCTTTGGACAGAGCATAGGAAGGGTTGACCAGTAGCTGTGTCACGACCCCTCCATCGGGTGGGAGCTACGATCCCCAGCAGTGGCAGGTGGATGCCTGGGGCCAGCCCCACTGTTTGCTAGCTTCTGAAAGCTTCTGGGTTTCTGTTCCCTGTACCCGGACTTTGGATTTCTTGCTCTGTGTATGGAATTGATTTCGCTACATTTAACTTCTTGAGACTCATTTTCCCCAGTTTCTTAAGAAGTATTAGGGCAGATTTTACCACAGGATCTATCCTGACACGTTTCCATTGATTCCAGTCGCGATTAGGAAACACCGCCATCTGCTGGTTAACAGGTAAAATGGCAGGTTTTGTTTTTAATGGGATTCTAGCCACGATTTTTACTGCCACTATGGAAGAAATCACACGAGGCCTCTATGACCTTGGAGGTACCTCAATTTACTGGTTATTAGGTCTCAGTTTTCTTCTCCATATTATATCATTATGGAAGTGTATGGCATTAATTGATAGGATTAATATCATGATAGGCAAAATTGACTCAATATCTAAGGGTACTAGGAACTTACCTGAAAGGGTCCAGGCTCTTGAATTTGATTTTCAGAAGTTATCACAGAGTTTTGATAAGGTAACAGACAGAATAGACCTCTAAGATGGCAACTTCCATGATATCCAGGGGCAGTTCAAAGAGATGTTATCTTTGAAAGGAAACATTAAGATCTTGGAATCACAGGTGCAGAATGGGAACCAGAAAATTGATGCCGTAGGGAAATCACTAGAAGCCTTTGCAAGACAGAAGATTCAGGCCTTATGTGAGACAGTGATTAAGAGATTTGAAATGATTGAAGAAATTATAGGAGATGATGAACTGGGTGAGAAGACACAAGGGCAGGATACAATGCCACCACCAGCTGTCAGAACTGGTTTACCCAGGGTTTTAGCGACATACCCTGTAATTTATTCTGACAAAGCATCAACTTCTAAAGGCTCAAAGGGAGCCAAAGAAGCTAAATGGATGCCAGTAGGAATGAATGACCTAAAGGAAATTAAGCAAGCCATCATTAATTATGGCTTGCACTCTACCTTTGTTAAGGAAATGATAAGAACTTGGGAGTCTAATGTCAGGGCTATAACCTATGATTTATCCCAATTGGCATTATCAGTATTAGAAGACAGACCTTCCTTGATGTTTGGAGTTTATTTCAGAGAAGAATCCAAACCTATGGAACAGCAAGAAAGGGCAAAAGGTGTGGATGTTTCCCAGGATCAAATTCTTAGCATAGGAGCTTATGCTGATCCACAGGTCCAAGCTCTTTATGATGAAGAAGTATTGTCCCTATGCCACAAAGCAGCTTTGAACACCTGGAATAGGATACTAGAACCGGGAAAAAAGGTAGAGTCATATACCAGGGTTAGGCAGGGACAGGGAGAATTTATACTGACTTTTTGCAAACATTAATTAAGGCTCTGAACATAGAAGTAACAGACCCAGAAAGCTAGATGACTAATTCTTGAATGGCTGGCTTTTGAAAATGCAAACTTAGACTGCAAAAAGATAATTGGGCCTTTAAGGTCTAGATCAGTACCTATGAATGAATGGATCCAACATACCATGAATTTTCAGACCTTTAAATATGATGAAAAATCTTGGGTAGGAGAAGTGATTTACAAAGCGATGAGGGGACATCAACCTGCCAAATGTTTTAATTGTGGTAAATTAGGACACCTAAAAAGGGATTGCAGGCAAGGAATTTCTAGGAATAACACGTCATCTGGGAATGGCAGGAATAGGAAACCTCAGCCTTCAGGTATATGTAGGAGGTATGGTAAAGGAAGACATTGTACCAATGAATGCAGATCAACAACAGACAGACAAGGCAACCTGATACCATTGGGAAACTCCCTGAGGGGCCTCTCGCAGGCCCCCAAGCCCAAAGTGGCCCAGTCATTCCCAGTAACCATGGAGGACATGTCACACCAGGATAGTTAAAAACTCTAGAAGCTTCTGTGCAAGACCATAAGGTTCTAAATTATGGCTCCAATTTGGAGGATAAGTCAGAAATTCAATTAGGAAATAAGAAGCATATATTTTGGCAAACTTCTATAAATGATCAGAGACCAAAGCTGAGAGTGCATATAAATGGCATTGTGATTGTTGGCTTGATAGACACAGGAGTGGATGTGAGTATCATCACTCCAGAATCTTGGCATCCAAATTGGCCTCTTCAAGAGGCAGATGTTCAGTTACTAAGAATTGGAACCATATCTCGATTTAAACAAAGCACGAGATGGGTTAACTGTATTGGGCCAGAAGGTCAAAGAGGAAAGCTAAGGCCATATGTAGCTGATATTGCAATAAATTTATGGGGCCATGACCTGCTACAGCAATGGAATACCCAGATTAACATTCCTGCAGTTCCAAGAACTCAAAATTCTGGGAAGGATGTGATAAGGTACTATGCACGAAGGTCACCAGTCATTCAGACTGTACAGGAACATAAAGCAACTAACAACCATTTAGAGGTACCAACAGCCCTACCTTTAAAATGGCTAACTGAGAAGCAAATATGGATTAAGCAATGGCCTCTAGCTGAAGATAAATTGCAGGCTTTAGAGCAATTGGTACAGGAGCAATTAGATGCTCGGCATATTGAGGAGTAAACTAGCCCTTGGAATTCTCCTGTGTTTGTTGTAAAAAAGAAATCTGGTAAATAGAGAATGGTGAGAGATCTAAGGGCTGTCAACAAGGTAATTCAACCTATGGAGCTTCTACAGTCTGGAATTCCTCTGCCTTCTCTGTTACCCAAAGGATGGCCTCTTATAGTTATTGATTTAAAGGATTGCTTCTTTACTATACCTTCACAAGAAAAGGATAGAGAAAAATTTGCCTTCACAGTGCCTACTTACAATAACTCTTAGCCTCCTAGGAGATACCAGTGGACTGTCCTCCCACAGGAAATGCTCAGTAGTCTCAGCCTGTGTCAATACTTTGTAGGTCAGCCATTAGAAATAATGTGTAAGCAATTCCCTAAGTCTATAATTTACCATTACATGGGTGATTTTTTGCTATCTGATTCAAACATAGATAATTTAGAAAGAATGTTTGAGGAAGTAAAGATAATTTTGCCTAAATGGGGATTACAAATTGCTCCTGAAAGATTCAAAGAGGAGATTCTGTTAATCACCTAGGTTACAGAATAGGTTTACGGAAAATTAGGACACAAAAGGCACAAATTAGGAAAGGCTGGTTACAGACTCTTAATGAATTTCAAAGATTGTTAGGAGACATTTCCAGTCTACGACTGGCTGTTGGGATAACACCTGATTTAATAATTCATTTAAACAAAACCTTAGATGGTGATAAAGATTTGAATAGTCCCAGAGAATTACAGCTGAAGCAGAAAAGGAGCTGACAATGATTGAGGAAAAATTACAGGAGGTACATGTGGATAGGGTGAATCCAAATCTTAGTTATATTCTAGTCATATTGCTTTCCAGAACTTCTCTTACAGGAATTTTAATGCAGAGGGAAGATATTATCTTAGAATGGATCTTTTTACCACACAAACCAAGTAAGAAATTAAAAACTCATGTGGAAAAGGTCTCTGAATTAATTATAAAAGGTAAACTGAGACTTCGTCAACTAGCAGGTATAGACCCAGCAGAAATTATAGTGCCTTTCACTACTGATGAAATAAAAAGGTTATGGGAAGACAATGAACCATGGCAAAGAGTTTGTGCTAATTTTCTGGGAGAAATTAATAACAACTATCCCCAAAGTGGTAGATTTAACCTTATTAAGAGAACTTCTTGGATTCTTCCTCGAATTGTATGTGATGCTCCAATAACTGGAGCCTGTACATTTTATACTGATGCTAATAAATCAGGGAAGGCAGGTTACAAATCAGACGAATTGAGTAAGGTGGAACAAAGCCCTTATACTTCTGTCCAGAAGGCAGAATTTTATGCCATTCTTATGGTGCTAAGGGATTTTAAAGAGCCTCTTAATATAGTCACTGATTCACAATATGCAGAAAGAGTTATCTTGCATATTGAAACCGCTGAATTTATACCATATGATACAGAATTGACTTCATTGTTTATACAGGTACAAGACATAATCAGGAATAGGCTTTGTCCGATATACATAACATACATTTGATCTCATACAGGTCTGCCAGATCCTCTAACACAAGGTAATGCAGAAATTGATCAATTATTGATTGGAAGCATGTTGCAGGCTTCAGAATTTCATAAAAAAAACCACATAAATAACAAAGGTTTAAAGAAAGAGTTTTCCATTACATGGCAACAAGCTAAGGAGATTATAAAGAGATGCCCTACTTGCTCTTTTTATAACCAAACACCACTACCTGCAGCGACTAACCCGAAGGGTACTCAAAGGAATGAAATCTGGTAGATGGATGTGTTCCACTTTGCAGAATTTGGAAAATTAAAATATGTACATCACACCATTGACACTTATTCAGGCTTTCAATGGGCAATTGCTTTAAAATCAGAAAAAGCTGATTCTGTAATCACACATTTATTAGAAGTTATGGCCATCATGGGTATACCTGCACAAATAAAAACAGATAATGGTCCAGCTTATGTCTCTAGGAAAATGAAATGTTTTTTTTGCTTATTATAATATTAAGCATGTTACATGTATACCATACAATCCTACAGGTCAGGCAGTCAAAGAAAGATCAAATCGAGCTATAAAGGATATGTTAAACAAACAGAAAGGGGTGGAAAATGCCCCCAGAAATAGATTACATAATGTCTTATTAATCTTGAATTTTCCTAACGCTAATGAGAAAGGAACAACAATAGCAGAAAGACATTGGATAATGGGAAAATCTGCTGAACTAAATCAACCTGTTTATTTCAAGGATGTGTTGACTTGTCAATGGAAGCCAGGTGATGTGCTACATTGGGGCAGGGGTTTTGCTCTTGTTTCCACAGATGAAGAAAAATTGTGGATACCATCAAAAGTAATAAAGGTTCGGTTTGAAGAGGAGAAACCTCTTGGAAATGAGACATGACAACTCATCCACAATGATGATAATCATACAGGTGGTAAGAAAAACTTACAGGATCAGGGCAGGGTTCTGTTCTTATCCCCACAGGAAAACACTCATCTTCGATAAATTCAAGGAATCCTGGATATTTGAATATTGACATATGGAAAAAATTAGTACCCAATATGGATCACCAAGCAAATTGAATAGGTTTTATAAGTAATAATAAAATATACATATTTTTGTTTATTTATATTCATAAGTATATAGAGCTGTTTTTGGAGTGGGACTCTGGCTCAGTCCCTCTCTAATTCCAAGCCTGTTGTTAAGAGAAAAACTCAGAGTTTCTGGAGTTTCTGTCTCATGTCAAGAGCCATGATATGGGACAGAAAGAAAAACAAATTTAGAAAACATCTTTGCTTTTCTTCATGTCTATCATACCTTTCATTGAATATATGTATAATTAATGTGTAAGTTTTCCACAATGAACAATGAATGTTTCTGCAGTAATCTTTGAAGTTTTCAGGAAGCAGATGGGGCCCCATAACAACAACTCCACCTGGTTAATATGATGTCATGATACTGATAGTGCTACTATAAGACCTGTTTCAAGTACCAGCTGCACAAGACGGTTCCAATTTGATTAGCTGAAATGGTGCACATCTTTTACAACATTCAGGCCAGACCTCCACAAAATACTCAGAGACTATTTGCTATCTTACCAGACATTAATCTTGAAATTTAAGCATCATTTTACTTTCACAGGATCTCCCAGAAAGAACGTCACCCCCACAACAGCTAGAAGTAATCCTAGAGGACGACGTCCCCTCTCCAAGTAAAGTTTGTCCTCAGGCTTAGGGACATCATTTAGGGGTTGATTATAATTGGTACACGGTTGAGGGATGGGGAAGGAATTTTATAAGCTCAGGGATCTTTTTGAAAAAAGAAAAAGAGGGAAAATTGGATGATGGAATAATAGATTGGTCTTTGTGAGTTATTGTTTATAGATAATTACATTGGCATAGATTCTTGAATATGGATACAAAGTTAAATTATATTGAATATTGTATGCATGCATGCTTCTACCTCTGTTTAAAACATTTTTTGTGTATTGATATATATATTTACCATATTGCAGTGTACATTTCTACCTCTGATTGAAAGACCTCCACCCAAAATAAGGCTTAGATTCTGCATTAGCTTATAAAGGTCAGAATGAGGACAAGTCATAAACAAGTCTAGGTGCAGCCATCTGGCAGTTGATTGGGGGAGCCTGTGGGAGGAACAGAATGTAAACTATCATGACCCCCAGAGTGCTAGAATCAGCCATAGTAGATGTTTGTGGTTTTTCAAGGGAACAAACAGCCATGTCCCTGGGATGACCTCTATGCTTGGGTTGAAGTAGCCAATAGAATGCTTGTTGCTATGCAGATGCTTATGTAACTTCCTCTACCCTATAAAAGCACTGTACCCCAGAAGTCCAGTACGTTCAGTTAGCTGAAGCTGCTGACTGCCTTCAGGGGCCTGTGTGATTCAATAAAGACCTCTTGCTCTTTGCATCCAGTGGCCTGCTGTTGGTTCTTGGACAGGGGACTCCAAGTGTCTTTCATGATTAAGATACTTATATATTGTTTATGTATTGATATATAAATATATATTGTTACCATATCGCAATGTATACTTGTACATTGTTTTTAGTTGGAGGGTCATTGTCCTTATTTATTGCACAGTTGTTTATTCTCTTAGTCTTTAAGTTAGATAGGTATTAAGAATTTTAGATCAATAGTCATCTGTTTGTCATATTTATAGTTAGACTAATAAGGTTCATTAGATACATAGAGATTATATTCTGTATAAATAATCTTCAACCTCTTCAAAGAGCTGTAGAAAATGGCATTTAATCTAACCTAGAGTGCTGTGGTAGTGAGTCACAATCGCTTCTGGCAACACCGATCTAATTCCCGAGAGATTGTTGAGCACCAAAGACACTCCATTTGGAGCTTGTCTTCTTCTTGGCAAAACTGGCCTCTGGGCAAGGAACTGCCCATACCTCAACTATTGACAAAATATGTAGTATCCGGAAATGGATAAGCAGAACTGTCAAATCTTGCCAAGACAGGGTAAGACGGTTTTGAAAAACTTCTTGCCTTTAAAAATAATCTGTCAGTTACTCTAGGCCTTAGCCAAAGTTGGTTGCTTCAAAGCTGCAAACACGATTTTGGG
Organism: Ondatra zibethicus; assembly: GCA_004026605.1. Lineage (NCBI taxonomy): Eukaryota > Metazoa > Chordata > Mammalia > Rodentia > Cricetidae > Ondatra > Ondatra zibethicus. Next base: position 26,752 of record PVIU01012583.1, on the reverse strand, counting down.
TGATTGCCCAGGTAGCCAGTTGTCTCTATGGTTTGTTGCATAATTTGGAAGTTGTTTGATTGAACTTCCTAATTACTCAGGTAGTGTTATTTCTCTTCTCAGATCGTTGATGGGGTTGAAGACTAGATAAATGTAGTTACTTTCCTCTCATGACTTGGCCAAGTTATTTATTATACAAGACTTAAGCTAGTTAGAATAGGATATTTGTTTTTACTGTATAAAATTTTGTAGTAGGTTTAGAACTCTCTTACTTAAACAAAAGGAGGAGGTGCTGCTGCAGGAGCTCTTTCCACTCCTTCAGCCAATAAGCTTTAAGATACCAGCCCACTGGGGCGTGGTCTATTTCATTTCAAAAAAGGGGCGGCAGCCCTCTGCTTGCTCTCTCTTGCTTCCGGTTCCTGTTCAAACTGCTAGACTCTCTGTTTCCTGTTTGCTATGAGAGGACTGTGGTGTAGGACGGTGTTCTGTAAGTTTTTCCCCTCCAATGAATAACCCCTTTTAATCCAAACTGTTGTGGGATTGTTTTGCAGCTTTACACTAGAGGGACCTCTATCAATGTTCAGACAAAAGGGGCAATACTGTTTTCAGAGTGTCTCCCCAGACTTCATCTTTAGACTGCAACTGTCTCCACCAAACCTTAGCCAAACTACAGGAGCAAACCTTAGCCTGCACTGAGCTTCTCTCTCCTTCTGCTTCAGCCCATCCATATCACTCCTGTCTCTCTACCTCCCTGGTTGTGGGATTATAGGTGTGTGCCATCACTTCCTGGCCTTTACTGGCTCTCCTTTCCAAGTATCATCATGATCATGAGATCCAACATTGATTTTTTTTCTCAGATTCATTCCTCCAAGGACACTGAGGTCAGGCATGTTTTTGGAGTATTGCCTCATGAAGGTTTAGAGAGGCCATTGTGTGAAACTCTGAAGTTGAATCCTGGATTGCCATAAAATGTTGGAGGTGCCAGAGCTGTGAGATGCTTGTTGAGGGAAGCTGATGAAAGGGAGTGAAATCAGCCCCAGAGAAAGAAATGGGGTGTCATAAACAAAACTGAAGCATGCTGGTGATCTGAAGAACATTTTAACTTCAGATATGGAGATGTAGTGTCTGGCGTTGGCCCATCTGGTTTTCAGTCCCGCTTCGGTCCCATATTTCCTCACTGTGCTCTCTTATCTACATTTTGGAGTGGCGATTCCTGTGCCATTGTATGCTGGAAATATGTGATCTATTTTTTTCATTATGATTTTTAGAGATTGCATGAAACTGAGAAGAGAGTTTGAACTTTAGACTTTTAATTAAGTGTGAGACTGTTATATACTATGGGGAAGTTTGAAGTTGGACTGAATGCATTTTTTTTTTGCATTATGATATGTCTAGAAGTCTTTGGTTCCAGGGAATGGAATGGAGTGGTTTGAAATAAAATGCGCTCAAGAAGTGGTAGTATTAGAAGATATAGCTTTGTTGGAGTGGGTGTTGCCTTGTTGGAGGAAGTGTGTCACTATAGGGGAGGGCTTTGATATCTCCTTTGTTCAAACTTCCTTCAGTGTGTGACATGCAGTTCATTTCCTGGTGCCTTTGGAGAAAGTCCTAGAATTCTTCAGCACCTGCTGCATACTACAATTCTCTCTGCCATGATAATGGACTAAATCTCTGAAACTGTAAGTTTCCACCTTAATTAAATGTTTTCTTTTATGCATGGTGATAGATATGGGTCTACTTTCATTCTTCTACATGTTGATATCCAGTTAAGCCAGCACCATTTGTTAAATATGTTTTCTTTTTCCATTTGATATTATTTGCTTCTTTGTCAAAAAGCAGGTGTTCGAAGGAGTGTGGGTTAATATCTGGGTCTTCTATTTGGTTCCATTGGTCCTCCTGTCTGTTCTTATGCTAATACCAGGCTGTTTTCAGTTCTGTAGCTCTGTAGTAGAATTTGAAGTCAGGGATTGTGATGTCTCCTGAAGTTCTTTTATTGTACAGGATTGTTTTAGCTATCTTAGTTTTTTTGCTTTTTCATATGAAGTTGAGTACTGTTCTTTTGAGGTCCATGAAGAATTTTGCTGGGATTTTGATGGGCATTGCATTGAATCTGTAGATTGCTTTTGGTAAGATTGCCATTTTACTATGTTAATTCTGCCTATCCAAGAGCATGGGAGATCTTTCCACTTTCTGGTGTCTTCTTCAATTTCTTTCTTTAAAGATTTAAAGTTCTTGTCATACAAGTCTTCCACTTGTTTGGTTAGAGTTACTCCGAGATATTTTATGCTCTTTGTGGGTATCATGAGGGGTGTTGTTTCTCTAATTTCTTTCCTATCCCTTTTATCATCTGTGTACAGGAGGGCCACTGATTCCAAATAGATCAAAGACCTAAACATCTCCCAGGATGATCCATATTTATCTGTCTTAGGGTCATCCTTGTTGACTAGATTCTCTGGTGTTGTGGTCTGTAGTCTGGTTATGCTTTCTATTATGTCTAATATCACTTATGAGTGAGTATATATCATGTTTGTCTTTATGGGTCTGGGTTATCTCACTCAGGATGTTTCTTATTTTTCTAGTTCCATCCATTTACCTGCAAATGTCAAGATATCATTGCTTTTTATTACCTACTAGTACTCCATTGTGTAAATGCATTACATTTTCTTTATCCATTCTTCAGTTGATGGCCATCTAGGTGGTTTCCAGGTTCTTGTCATTACAAGTAATACTGATATGAGCACTGTTGAGCAAATGTCCTTGTGGAATGAGTGTGTATCCTTTGGGTATATGCCCAAGAGTGGTATTGATGGATCTTGAGGGAGATTGATTCCTCATTTTCTGAGAAATTGTCATACTGATTTCCAAAGTGACTTTACAAGTTTCTACTCCCAATAGCAATGGAGGAATGTTTGTTCCCCTTATTGCATAGCCTCTCTATAGTAAACTTTTGTCAGTGTTTTTGATTTTAGCCATTCTGACAAGTTTATGATAGCATCTTTGAGTTGTTTTGATTTGCTTTTCCTTGATGGCTAAGAATGTTGAGCAGTCCCTTGAGTGTCTTTTGGTCGTCTGACTTTCCTCTGTTGAGGATTCTCTGTTTTGATCTGTTCCCCATTTTTTAAAATTGTATAAATTAAGAATTGTAATCATTAATTTTTATTGACTTTTATTGAGTTCTACATTTTTCTGTTCTCATTTCTAAATTAGATTATTTTGTATTTTGATTTCTAATTCCTTGAGTTCTTTGTGCATTTCTGTCAGATGTGGGGTTGGTGAAAATCTTTTCCCATTCTGTAGGCTGCCATTTTGTCTTGCTGACCATGTCCTTTGCCTTATGGAAATATCAGGAGGTCCCATTTATTAATTGTTGCTTTCAGTGTCTGTGCTACTAAAGTTATATTTAGGAAGTGGTCTCCTGTACCAATACATTAAAGGCTACTTACCACTTTCTCATCTATGAGATTCCATGTAACTGGATTTACACTGAATTATTGAGTTTTGTGCATGGAATTGGATCTATTTGCATTCTTCTACATGCTGACATCCAGTTATGCCAGCACATCACTTATTTTTAGTAAGTACTCTCTATTAATTTTCTATTAATAATTATGTGATCACTATATCAATTATTTTTCCTTTTTGCACTAGAGAACACCATGACTATCATATTTTCTGTTCCTTGGTATTCATTATGTAAAGAACACAGACACAGGATAGAGCCTGTGTTTATATGTATTCTGTATAAAGTTAAAGACCAAATGATCAATGAAAAACCTTTCCTATGCCTGCTAGATTCAATGACCCACCCCTTATTTTTTCACCAATTCATCTTTGAAGTTCTATACTACATATTTCCCCAAACTACTTCTAGAATTTCAAAACTGATGCAATAAAAGCAGTACTATGCTATTATGATTCACAATGTACATGAAAAGGTGAGTACAAATTCCATAATCTTCAATCAAATTTATTGTGAAAGAAGTTATTGAAAACACACTATGATGTTACAAACCTCAGCACAAGCACGTACACCTGCACATTCTATTGAGTTTCATAATGGATATTAGTAATAAGAACTGTGTGTTACTTAGTTTCTCTCCATTAAGAATAAGATTATTATAAATAAAGTTTTACACATCTGTAAAAATATATGGATATTTATATATAAATATAAAATTGGCATTGTAAATAAATTCATAAAATTAAAAATAAGTGCCTTAAATGGTTTGTGTGTTACAATTGCAGATGAACAACCAAGTGGACTGGAAATGCATGTATGTTTTTATACTGACAGGAATTGTGGCATCTGTGAGAATAGTATCTTTAAGCCTACATACAGTTTGTCCCCTTCTTCTGAATATTTCTGTACTTTTTTTCTGAAATGTAACTTTTATCTGCAAGGATTGACATGGAAAGTGCTTTTTACCTTAGATATTTTTGATTTTGGAGTATTTGCATATTCATTAATCTATCCTGGGAATAGAACCTAAGTATGAACTAAAATTAATTTTATCAAAGTTCTATCTGATATATTTACTACAGCTAGGGATATGAAGAAATGGGGTCAAGTGCAGAATTTTCCAATTGTGATACTATGTTGGAATTCAAATAACTTCAGATCTTAGTAAATTCCATATTTGAAACATTTTGAAGGAAATTTTACCTTTTGTTATTTCCTGTATTTTCTATGATTTGATTTTAGTCATAAATACTTATGGAGTTAATTTAAGAAATAAAATTTATTTTATTTAAGTTGTATTTTATAATATCTATGCCTGTGGATGTGTGTTCTTTAAGTATGTAAGTACATATGTGGGTTTCTGTGGAAGGCAGAAGATGGCATCAGATCCCTTGGAGCTTGATTTGCAAAGCATGGGCTATAGGAATGGAATTCTAATCCCCTAAAAGAACAGCAAGCACTCCAGCACTTATAAAAATGTTTGCAAATATTTAATGATTTACTAATCTTTAACACATCACTTTAATACACTTCTACTCCAGATAATATAAGGAATGTTATTCTTAGGTGACTAATATTGGGGAAACACAGTACTGAGTATTTTGCCATATCATTTCTTAATAATTTTTTATTCTCTCATTTATTATATCCCAATAGCATTTTGCTCTCTCTGCACTCCTCCTAGTCCCTCCTCCTAACTTCTTCTCTCCTCAAAATCATTACTCCTCTGTTCCCCTTCAGAGATATTAACTGAACATGGTATAACAAGTTACAGTAAGTCTAGTCACATACCCTCATAACAAGACTGGGCAAGGCAACTCAGTAGTGGGAAAAGGGTCCAAACAGAAGGCATAAGAATCAGGGATAACCCCACTCCCATTGTCAGGAGTCTCATGAGAACACAACTATAACATATATGGAGAGGACCTAGTTCAGATCCATACATGCTCCATAATGGTTGCTTCAGTCTCTGTGGGCCCCTTTGAGCCCTGATTAATTGATTCTATGAGCCATTTTTTTATGGTGTCCTTGACTGTTTGGCTCCTATAATTCTTCCTCCCCATCTTCTCTGAGACTCCTCAAATTCTTCCTAATGTTTGGCATTGGGTCTCTGTATCTACTGCCATCAGTTGCTTAATGAATCTTCTTTGATGATGGTTTGGCTAGGCTCTAGCCTATAATTATAGCAGAATATCATTGGGAAACATTTCATTAACTTTTTTTTCTTTCTTTGTCCAATCACATTTGGTTCTATCTACTTTATTTTTCTGAAAATAACACTGTTGATTTACTTATCATACCGACTGTCTGTATGTAAATGAGCCACTTTCCAGTAGTCATCCTTCCCGGCCACCTAAAGATATGAGAGATTTATTTAACCTTCAGATAATACCCTCTTGGTCAGTCCTAAACTCCATCCAAAGTATATAAATATTACTTAACTGTCTCTGTTTCTCTGGATCTTTCCTCCATCTCTCCTGTCCATATTTTCTTAACTTTTCCTTTAACTATGTTACTTGAATGTTTGAGTGTCATCCTTCTCTTCCTGAATTCGCATGCTTCTAGACTCTGTGAAGATTTAAATCTGTTTCCTTGGTTCATTCACCATTTCCTATGAAGCAAAAGCCATCCATAGCTCTCAGATCAATAAAAACAATTAGACATGTGGTTTGATTATCTTACTGATATAAGAAATTCACTGTTTAAAAGAAACACCATTTTTCCGGAATTCCACTACTGTTTTTTATACAAAATTTGCCCATTTAATATTGTCTATGAGATTATCAGCTGAAATATCCTTTGCCTCAAATAGAATCTCTAGGATAATCATTGACTTAGTTTTTCTTTGGTTGATTGGTTTTTCAAGAAAGACTGGGTAGCCCTTGCTGTACTAGAACGAGCTGTATATACCAGACTGGCATTCAATTAAGAGATCCTCCTGCCACTGCCTCCCAAGCTGAGATTAAAGGTGTCACCACCATGCCCAGCTCAACATTGCTAATATTTCCTTCTCTGCACTTCCAAGTCCATTCAGGCACAGAAAGGTTTTGGTTTACTTCTTCAAATGCTTTTGAGCATACATACACACCTCCAATTTCACTATGTTATTCAAGACAACCAGTAGCTCCTCTTTGAACTGTTATAATATGTTGTAAATAGATCTGTTTCTAACTTTATCCCCCTTTAATCTCATCAAAAAACTGCAAAACCTGTGTATTTTAAGTATACAAAAACTGCCTAAATTTTGAATAAAATTCACACTTTTAACCTACTCAAAACCTTCTGTGATCCTTTTCATTATTTGTTAGTATTTTGTGGATCATATTGAACAAAGTCTTGCTAAAGCAATAAAAGTAATATAATGTAAACCAAGATTTAAGAATTACTGTGAAAATTTAAGAATATATGAAAACGAAACACCATTTTCCCAGAATTCCACCACCATTTTTTAAAAAATTTGCCCATTTAATATGGTCGATGAGATTATCAGCTGAAATATCCTTTGCCTCAAATAGAATCTCTAGGATAATCATTGACTTAGTTTTTCTTTGGTTGATTGGTTTTTCAAGAAAGGCTGGGTAGCCCTTGCTGTACTAGAAGTAGCTCTGTATACCAGACTGGGTAGCCCTTGCTGTACTAGAACTAGCTCTGTATACCAGACTGGGTAGCCCTTGCTGTACTAGAACTAGTTCTATATACCAGACTGCCATATGTACACTTCGCCCATTGTCATGTGCACACCTTAAATATTTGCTGATTTTTCTGACTTCAGACTTGCTTGTTATGTATATGATAGCACATACTAAAGCTTAGTTGCTGGTTAATTGCTTTTAATTTTACATTGTCTTTGTTTGGGGGGGATATAGTAAAACTTGACTCAGTTCTTCAGGAAGCATTCTGATTGGCCCAGAATGTAGCAGAGACCCAGCTGGAATACATGACTAATTGAACTTTTTGCACTATTTCTAGATGTTCTGTTTGAAAAATGAAGCTGAGTGTATTTTAGCTCATTGTATTTATATTATTCCTTGGAGAAAATGAACAGTGTTTCAATGGAGAAAAGTCAGAGGCGGACTACCTTTTGTACGATGGCGTCCAGGCTTCTGTCCTTAGATTTTCTATCTTCTTTCTTTCTTTGTTTCTTTTTTTCTTCTTTTTAAAATGAGGTGCTTATGTGGAAAAGGTGAGTTTATGAATAACAGTTCAATATGGACCAAGAAACTTGCTGCTTTGTAAGTAAACAATCTGGCCAGGTGAGCCTACCACACCTTTGATGAATTGATCTGTTAGGATTTCATGAAGAGAACATTAAAGTTATTTACAGACTTTGTCCCACATTTCCCTTGTAAATTTTTCCTGGAAGACACAACTAAATAACACTGGCACAGATGGGCTATTATTGCTGTGTAAGTCACGTTGACAGGTATGTTTTTGCTCTTGGGCTCCCTGTTTTTATTCTCCAGACATGACTGGTGAATAAAGAATTTAAATTTGGAAACATGATTGATCTTATTTTTTTTTTCTCACTGTTAGAAGAGTCCCATTTGACTGCCAGGACTTGTGTCACTGTATCAATGCCACATGTGTCCATGACACCTCAGGTTATGGAAATGATTGCCTTGCGTATACACACACACACACACACACACACACACACACATGCACACAATATACACTCATGCACACACAAATACGTACACACACATGCGCGCACACACACACACACATATAATGGAAGATTTTCTTAAAGATTTTGTGTCTTCTTTTAATTTAGCAGTCATAGGGAATGAACTTTTCCCCACTGTGATAAACTTTCAGAACTAACTATGTGGTTGTTAGTTAAAGTATTTAGTTTCACAAGTTCAGAGTTTTATTCTCGTACTCCAGTAATATTTTAAATAAGAATAGTCTGTAAGAATAAAAATATGATTTTCTTTTGTCAAAATGTCATGTACTATTTCAAAAGGCCAATATTTGATTTAAGGCTACTCTTTTTATACTTCAAAGATAAATCCACCCTTCAAAATGTCAGAGGTCAGTGAGTCTGAAAGATCTGAAAATGGGCATGGCTTCTGCCATTGCCAGACATTTACTTACTGCTATTTCCACTTTTATGAATGTTTTAAACTATGTTATAAAGGAATATGATTACTTTAACTCATATGATTAGATCTACTCACCATGGGTGCCTCTGTTTCTTGGCTGAGATCCTGGACTGTGTAAATGGAGAAAAGGAATTGAACAGTAACTAGCACTCATCACTCATTGTTTCTTGATTGTGGATGTGAAGGTACCAGACAGTCCTCATGAGCTATAAGCCAGAATAAACACCCTTAAATTGCTTTTGCTAGTGTAGATTATCATAACAAGAAGAAATAAGAAAGACTATGCTATATCAGTGGGTAGGATAATTTTTAAGAACTAATAAAATTTTGTCTCCATTAGTTGTGAAACTGAAATTATTCTCATTATACTTTCTTATTGTGATATATGAAAAGTAGCTGAATAAATTTGTGTTTTCATATCACATACCTATGGGCTTGTATGAATAATATTAGCAAAATTATATAAATAATATATCAGACTGCAGTTAGAGTTCTATTTGGTTAAACTTGAAGTACCCTATACAATCTGGTAAATATTTTCACAGATGAATCACCACCATGTTTTAAGATCAATCTGTACATAATTTACTAACATTGATAGGAGTCATGTCCATGCCTAGCTCCAAGGACTTGACCATGACTAGGGGAGGTAAGGAAATGAAGAAAGACATACACAAACAAATGGAAATATGGGAGTTAGATGGTCTGTTATCTCAGATAGAGAACCCACAGCACCCTGGCAGCTCAGTTGTTTATTATATATAGTGGAACAGGGAGGCAGAGTTAATGCACACAGCTGAACAAGGAGACAGTATTACATACAGATAAACAAAGAAGCAGGGTTTATGGTATACAGCTGGATCAAGGGGAAAGGTTCAGCTAATCTCAGTAGGAACAGTCTCTGTAGGGGAATAGTCTTCAGACAAAAATATCTTGGGAGAGAAAATGACAGGGGTTATTTTCTGCACACACCACCAATAACCAGAAGGGAAGGTTTGCCATTCTCTGAGTACCACTTTTGAATGAAGGCTTTGGCATTTCTTCATGGATGTGAGACTGTAATATTCTTCACATGCCCATACCTATGTCAACATCCGTAATTCATCCTGGGCTTCATACACTCAGGGATTTCTGGGCTCCCTACTGATAGAACTATCATTAGCGGCAAGAATATGAATACCTTAAAACTGCCATTTGTAAAGATTTATAGCGGGAGTCTCCAGCAGCAAGTGCTGAGATGAAGGTGATGTCATGATTAGCTTTCACTGTCAGCTTGACACAGGCTCGAGCTGTCTGAGACGATAGCCTCAGCAATTAAATGCCTAGACTGGATTGGTCTCTGAGCACGCCTCTGGGGACTGTCTCAATTGTTAATTAAAGTAGAAGGGTCTGGCCCACTGGAAGCAATACTTTCCCAAGCAGTACTGAACTGTCTAAGAAATCTGAGTATAAGCCATTCAGTGAGCCAGAAAGAATTTAAGAAGTTTTGCTTAACAAATTATTCTATGCTATGCTCAGAAGACCTAGGGTTTTTATCTTTGTTTTGCTCAGACACGTGATTTGGGCTTCCTTGGGACCGGAACATTCTTGTCATTGGAGCAAACTCCAGCAGAATAAGCTATTGCTTACTTTTTACAATAGGGCAGCAGGTCTCTCTTGAAGGGGAATGAAAACAGAAACTCTCTGTGTCTATTATAAAAGTACTTTATCTTTTTTCCTTCCTTCTTTATATACTTATATGCTATTAACTAACTGGAAGAAGGGTTCTATCAATTTTTTTAAATTTTTTAGTTTTCCATTCAAAAATTGACCCTTTCTCCCCTTCTCCCATTCCCCTCCTGCTCCCCAACTAACCCTCGTCCCTCCCCCTCCATCCTTAAGAGAGGGCAGGGTATCCTGCCCTGTGGGAAGTCCAAGCCCCCTGCTCCAGTTCCGGCCTAGGAAGGTGTGCATTCAAGTAAACTAGCGTCCCAAAAAGCCAATACATGCAGAAGAGACAGGTCCCAGTGCTATTATCAATGGCTTCTCAGTCCGTCCCCATTGGCAGCTACATTTAGAGAGTCCAATTTGATCACATGCTCGTTCAGTCCTGGTCCAGCTGGATTTGGTGAGCTCCCATTAGATCAGGCACACTGTCTCAGTGGGTGGCCCAACCCCTCCTGGTCCTGACTACCTTGCTCATCTTCTCCCTCCTTCTGCTCTTCAACTGGACCTTGGAAGCTCAGTCCATTGCTCTGATGTGGCTGTGGGTCTCTGTCTCTATCTCCATCCATGGAACGAAATTTCTATGGTGATATTCAAGATATTCATCAGTGTGACTATGGGACAAGGCCAGTTCAGGCACCCTCTCCTCTGCTGCCCAAGGACCTAGCTGGGGACATCCCGGTGGACACCTGGGATCCCTTCTAGACCCAAGTCTCTTGCCCACCCTAAAATGGCTCCCTTAATGTAGATATCTTCTTCCCTGCTCCAATATCTGCACTTTATTGGCTTCCTTTGATCATTTTGTTTGATCTCACTTGACTCTGTAAATCTGTGAACAGAAATATGACTGACTCCTCCCCCAAACACATCCAATGTTAAGAGATCACATGTCCTAGTTAGGATTAGCATTGCTGGAATTCTAAAAGCAGCTTGGGGAGGAAACATTTTACTTCCATTTGCATTTGTAGGTAACATTCTATCACAAAAGGAAGTAGGGGCAAGAACCTGAAGGCAGGAACAGATACAGATGCCATAGAGGATGCTGCTTACTGGCTTGCTCCACATGGTTCATTTGGCATGCTTCTTATAGAACCTAGACCACCAGTCCAGGGATAGCACCACCCTGAAAAGTCTGGGCTCTCCCACACATTAGTTACTAATTAAGAAAATTTCCTGCAGGCTTGTCTACAGGCTGATTTTATAGAGGAGTTTTTTTTATTGAGGTTCCTCCTTCTCAGATGAATTCAGGTTGTATCAAACTGTCATAAAATTAGCCAGCACAACTGACTCCTTTTCAAATTGACACACAAATACATCACTCTTAAGCCATAATCTTCCCTTTCTTGTTCAGCTCTAAGATCACAAATTAATAAAGGCATTATAATATAAAATATTTTACAAACTTAAAAATTCCTAAAGACTTTAAGAAACACAAACATTTAAAAATTTAGTCTCTTTATGAAAGACCCCTACTGATTTTTCATAATGAACTGAATGAGTTGGGTAATGGAAAAAAGTGTGATAAACCGGTTTGACCGTTGCACTCTAGCAGACTCTTCCTTCCCCCTCCCCACTGGGCAGGAAGGCTAGCAATTATCAGGACCGGTTACAGTCTTCTAGGCAGATGCTAATCAGAATGGTCATAGTGAATGATTACCAAACTGCAAACTGAGTCACAATGGAATAAGCAGGATGTCACATGTCACGTAGCCAGCAGAATGTCACGTACTTGAGTTTTTTGGAAATAGGCTGGACTATGCTAATTTCATTCTGGGTTGAATATCTAGACCAATTCCAATTGTACCTGTAACCCATATTATAATTCATGCAAAACTTGTGATTTTGTCTATAAAAGCTTGCTTGCCTGGATGCTCGGGGTGCTTGGCTATCCCAAAGCTGGGCATCCGTTTGTGCAACCATAAAATAAACCTTGTGTTTTGCATCTGACGGCCTGGTTATTGAGCCTGGGGGCTCCTTGGTGACAAGACCACTTTGAGGGTCTTTCATTTAAAATATCCAATGTTTTAAAATCCAAAGCCTTTAAAAATAAAATGTCTTTCTTTCAAATGTAGGCTAACATAAAATTAAAAAAATATAAGTTAAATTATTCTTGCTTCAAGAAAGAAGGATCAGGGCACAGTTAGAATCAAATCACAGTAAAATCAAACCAACTGTGTAAATAACTCAATGTATAATGTCTGGGATCCATTCAGGATCTTCTAGACTCCTCCAAGAGCCTTGGACCAAGTCTTAGGCTCTGTAATGCAGTGGACACAGCTTGTCTTTGGGGCTCCATCTGACTCTCTTCCATCATTAATGCTCCTTCTGATGGTCTTCCTATGGTATCAATATCTTCAAAACTCCTGGTGTCTCTTGATGCAATGGAGCTGACCTTTGAACAATAGCCTCCCTTCGGCTCTTCTTGGGGACTCCAGTCTTGCCACACAATGCCAACCATTACTTGCTCTCCACAACTTCTCCATGCTTTCAAAACCAGTACTACCTGGGTGTCTCTTAAACTACCAAATTCAGCTACCAGCACATAACATATAAGATTTGCCTCATCTGAAACATATTCAGTGTGCTGGTCCTGAGAAAACATTTCCCAGAAAAGTTTACTTCAATGTTGCTGGTCTCTTGTTAATCACAGGTGATTCTTCAAACTGAAATGATCAGTATTCTTTGTCCAAGCAAAACAAAGGTTTTGCTTTAATGATTCTGGCCTCTTATATATTACCACCAATTCTTCAGCAGAAGTTGACCAGACACCACCGATTCTTCCCACAGAAAAGACTGTGGTGTCTTTGCTTCTGTCTGAAATTTCACAAACCAGGTCTTCATAATCTGCATTGTTCTCAACATTCTTATCTTCCAAGTTCCTATGGAACAACTCATTCAACTCTCAACACTCAATGGCATTCCTGGTTCAACCCTCCCTCAAAACAATATGGTCAGGTCTATCACACTATGACTGTGGTGATCAAACCTGGGGAGGAAACTGTTTATCTTGGCTTATACTTCCAAATTACAGTCCATCATTGAGGGAAGTCAGTGCCAGAATTCAAACAGGACAGGAACTTGGAGGCAGGAGCTGATGCATGGACCATGGTACATGTTGCATATTACCTTGCTCCTCATGGCTTGTTCTGTCTCCTTTCTTATAGGGCTACAAGCTGAGACATGGCAACACCTAGAATGGGCTGGGCTTTCTCCATCATTTAGTAATTAAGGAAATGCCATACAGGCTTCCCTATAGGGTGGTCTTATGAAGGCATTTTTTAAATTGTAGTTCCTTCCTCTCAGATGACTTTAGTTTGTCTCAAGCTGACATAAAACTAGCCAGCACACCATGCAATTTGAGAATACTGCAGGAACACACCTATTTTAGTGTTGCTTTAATTCCTTCATCAATTTCGATATCTATTGTATGTATTAATATTGTTCTGCAGGTATTACCTTGCTTTTAAACAAGGTTCTTTTTAGTTGGATTACTTTGCCAAATCACACAGAATTTTGTAGAATTTATGATGTTCCACCATGTCTTAGGATATCTTTAGTTGCCAAGTAAATGTCAATCTAGACTTCTCATAAGTGAATAAGATACTGTTGCCTGATGGCTCTACTTGTAAAGCACTCATGCCAACATCCACAAACAAATAGCTGTCTTGCACTTTCTCTCATAGACCTTAAAGTAATAGAGGTTTATCTCTAGAAGCAAAGCAAACAAACATTTTCTCTGACATAAATTTAACTATTTAATTAATGAATTTCAAACAAACTTCGTTTATGTTCTTATATTAAGCAATAAATTAAAGGTTGCCAAGTGTTTAAACATTTGTCTTCTCTACCTTATGTAGTGTAGCACTCATTTAACTGTATGCCTCTGGAGGTGTGTTGCTAAGATGTTATAAGAAGAATATTCTCATTTAGTAGAGGACCACATTTGCTTCTGTCAGGGGGACACATCACAATCTTCACACTGTTGATCTCTTGATGACAGAGGGTGAGTAGGAGTGGAGAACACAAATTTCACTGAGACAAGATAGTTACAAGTGAAAGGACACTAACCGACTTGAGCATGTCGTTCTGTAACACCTTACTATAAACCTTTATTTTATATTCCTGAAGTTAGCTTCCAAAGTCTATTCCATTATTTGGCCAATCCCTCCTCCTGAGGTTCACTACCAAGGTACAGTTATCAAAGTATTGGAATCCAGGAGTTAGAAGCTCCCTTTGGCTCACATAACTAACATGCTGTGTTAAAATTCAATATCTCATCCTAACACAAGATTTGCTATTTTGCCTTCATAACCCACCATTTTCCTATATGCCACATCTGTGTCCTATTTCTCTATAGCCATTTTTTTGTTCCACCAGGACAAATAGCTCTTCATTTGTTCCTTCCCTTCTCCTTCTCTCTGTTCTTCTGTTTCCTGTCTTTGTCCCTCTGTTCCTCTGTGACAAATAAAACACTTTTGTGCTGAGAATATGGTCTGAGTAATTGGTCTTGGAGGTCTTGATCCAATTATTTTCTTTTCAACACAAACTAATTATGGTCTAGGACACTAATAATTATATTGATAGTACTATATACCTTTCAATTCAAGAACTCATAAGGAAATAAATTCAATATGCTTAGGAAAGAATGACTTGCTCTATCTCATCCCAAATATCACTGCAAATGACATCCCACAAATAATCAATTTTTTAGGGAAGAAAGCAAGGACTTATGCTTGTTACCTTTTCATCAACATTAAATGGAAACCATTTAATGGTGGGTGGTAGGGTTTAGATCCATCAAACCCTATCACCCACTCACTTCCAAGAATAGTTCCAATCAGTAATTAGGCATTCAGTTTTTACATATGAATATCAATAAAGAGAAATCTGTTTAAATCTATATGTCTATTTATGTTTATTTATAAATCTATGTATTTTTGTTTCTTTTGCTTGCTTGTGTCAAAGGTAACTGCTGTGGAGCCACTAACATCATCCACATCACTAATTTCTTTTTAAGAATTATGTTTGGGCTGAAAATGTTATCAATATTAAAACAGAAGCTAAGGATAATATGGTTATGATGGAAGGGATCTCATTATAAATAACACCATAATGTAGCATCAAAAATAATTTCTTTTTAATGATGAAACCCAAGATAAATATACACATATAGGCATGTGTACATGTATATGACACATGTCTGTGTGTAATTTAGAAAACATCTATGTAGTTGTTTTGTAAGAGGAAGTTAAATATAATATTGAAAAGATAGCAAGTTATTGAACATGTTAAAATAAGTAAGATATGGTGAATGAGTACTACTGTCACTAAAGACAAATACACTATCAATGAAAATTTGAGTAACTAACAGATATCAAGAAAATGAAAAGATAATTTTCACATGTAACTAAGTCCCTTTTTAACTATGGTAATTATTAATTATTCGGTTATTATGTCACCATGTACCTAAATAAGATTTTTGTGACAACATGTATTTATTATTTGCCTAATATGACTTTTGTCTTTAGTATCCAGATTCTAGGAATGTATCAGTAAACACAATCCAAGAAAGTTACTAGCATGTGGAAGAAAACTGATGTACATTGTTTTAGGGCTTCAACAGATTTTATGTGTGATGAGAACTTCTGTTAAAAATGCAGATTTATTGATTGCCTGGGCTACTAAGGCAACTTTTATGGATTCATGAATTTCACTTAAAAGATGTATACATTTTTATATGAATAATAGAAAATGTCATCTTAAGAGACAGGAAGATGGCTCCAGGGGTAAAGGCACTTGCTTCACAGGCTTGGTGATTTGAACTCTATCCCTAGAACCAATATGAAGGTAGAATGGAAAATCTCATCCCATGAAATTGACCTCTGACCCCCACATCTGCCATAGTACACATGCCTGTAATACAGCATGCATGCATATATATATATATATATCCATAAATAATACACAGATTTGAAAGGGTTTTGAACATGAAAAAAAAACATTTATTGATAGAGTCATTTAAATTTGTAAAATGTAGTCTTGACATAAAGCAAAGAAAACCAGCCTACAATTCACAATCCCAGAGAACCTAGACAATAATGAGGACCCTAAGAGAGACATACATGATAGTAGAAAAAGAAAAGATCTCCTGAGTAAATTGGGAGCATGGGGACCTTGGGAGAGGGTAGAAGGGAAAAGGAGAGAAAGGGAGGGGAGCAGAGAAAAATGTATAGCTCAATAAAATCAATAAAAAATATTTCATGGACTGAATAAAAAAATGTAGTCTTGAGCCTAAAATAACTTAGCAGGCATTAGCTGAATAATGTTATTCATATAGCTATTAATACACTTGCCTAGAGTATTTAGAGTATTTTTCATAAGAAAATACTTCTAAGTGATAACCTAGCAACTTTTATTAATTATCATTCAAATTGCACTGCTCTTTTTGCCCTCATAATTTCATGTTTATGTCAGAAAGAGCTTCAGACTCACACTGATAGTCTCAGCCCTGGGGAGGCTACACTACAAGCATGTTTTAAGTTGAGACTAGCTTGGGATGCTGAGTGAAACTCTATCTGAATCAGAATTATATCACTCTGAAGAAATACCATGACCATGACAACTCTTATAAAGGAAAACATTTAACTGGGGCTTGCTTACAGTTTCAGAGGTTCAGTCCATTAACATCATGCTGGGAGTATGACAGCATGCATGCAGATATGGTGCTGAAGTAGGAGCTGAGAGTTTTACATCTGTATCTACAAGTAGCACAAAGAGACAGATACTGGGATTACCTTGGTCTTTTGAAACCCCCATGCTAACGCCCAGTGACACATTTCCTTTAACAAGGCCATACCTTCTAATTGTTTCAAATAGTGACACTCACTGTGACCAAGTATTCAAATCTATGAGCCTATGAGGGATATTCTTATCCACCACAGACCGTGTCTCAAAAAGTAATAATTTTGTTAAATGAGAGGAACCTAGGCCATAGATTTGATATAATTTGGATATAGAAAAGAAGGTATTGGAAGGAGTTTAAGTAACCCAGGGATGAAATGATGATGTTGTGACTTCATAAACACCTAGTAATAAGTAAGTAGTGGGAGGAGCAGGCTGCATCCCATTTGGCTGGCTCCCAGCTGCCCGGCTATCTTAACCCCTAAAATAACCACACAGAAGTTGTATTAATTAAATTACCGCCTGGCCCATTATATCTAGCCTCTTCTTGGCCAACTCTTACTTCTTGATCTAATCCATTTCTAATAATCTGTGTAGCACCACAAGTCGTGGCTTACTGGGAAAGATTCAACATGTCTGACCTGGCAGCTCCATAGTGGCTCTCTCTGCCTGCCTTCTTTTTCCCAGAATTCTGTTACATTTTTCCTGCCTACCTAAGTTTTGCCCTATCAAAAGGCCAAGACAGTTTCTTTATTCAACCAATGAAAGCAACACAAATACAGAAGGACCTCCTACACCATTTCCCCTTTTCTGTTTAAACAAAAAAGAAAGGCTTTCTCTTTAACATAGTAACATTACATATAACAAATCAGTTTTCAAGCAAGAACTACAGTTACCATATTTATAGCTACTTTATCTTTTATCATAACTAAGGAAAACTATAATTATAGCTATCCATTCTTCAACTCATTCAAAGACTCGAGAAGGATATAATATTACCTAAGTAAATGAGAAAGTAAGCACCTTCCAAAACTCTAGAAGTGACAGAGACATCTTGCTGCCTGGACAGTCACCCAAAGTTTTGCTGTATTGTTGGGGCATTCATCTTCAGCCTATAGGACCATAGTATCCAGCTGACTTTTTCATAAAGCAGGAAATTTCAAAAACATTTCAGTCACTTTCTTCTGTGTCCTGCAGAATGTCTCACAGACTCTTCCATGAATCAGGAACCCTGAAGGATGATCTCACCTTTAGGCAAGTTCAGCAGTCCTCTCTGTGAGGTTTCTTCATATCCAGTTCATGCAACAATCCAGGCAGGAGCAGTTTCTTGCCCAAATAGCTAACAAACTTCATAAGGAGCCTCTTTGATGCCCATCTTCCTCTTGAAGTAGATTGGTGCTGCCCTAAGTTATTAAAACATTAAATGCCATATTCTGTAGTCTTTGAAAGATATGAAGAATGCCTATCTGAAATATATCTATGGACATCTAGAAAATCTAACTAACATGACTACAAACTTGACTCTTATCAATGATTATCCTTTAACAACCTATATTTCCTAATTATACATTAAATTTTTTAAATGAACTATACAATCACAATACCTTAATCAAGAGCAGAAATATACATATAACAAGATTGACCTTAAATTTATATCAACAAACCAAGATACATACCAATGCAAATTAATTACATCTATATCATCTCCCCCTTTAAATGTAAAAGAACATTTATGAACAATATTTGGGAATATGGATATAGTTATTTCTCTCCAAATTTCTTCCTGCTGTATGGGGGTGCTGTTAATCAGGTCTTTCATGGTGTATCCTGTTTGCTAGTTTCATCTCAGTTAGCAGTTGAGCAAAGTAATTTTTTGAGGGTGTTCATGGCAACCTTTCAGGAGGGCATGGTCTATCATACCATATTGGTCTAGAAACAATCCACAGGGTCTTATCCTCTGTGAAAACAAAGAAGCACCTCTTTTCCAAAGCATCATATCCTTAGACCAAAATTCTGAAGTCATAATACCTTTATAATATACATGAGAGGTTTGACTTAGCAGCACACACAATGAAATGTCTCTCTGTAGTTAGCTCCTTCACAGTCAAAAAAATTAAAGAAAACAGGAAGCTGTGTTTTAAAACTGCCACAGCTTTTTTACTGATGCAGCTGTTGAGTGAGGAAATTCTCTCTGTGGTACCCTGCCAGCAAACAGAAAGAAACTGTGTTAAACTCTGTTTTTTTGTTTTGTTTTGTTTTTTTGTTTTTTTTTAGTCTAGAATTTCTTTTTAAGTCCTCTTAGGTTTTACATAGAGATAGTAGACCATGTTGAGGTGCCAATCTGTAGTAAGAGGCGGGCAGGCCGCATCCTGCCACCTGGCTACTGGCCACCAGGCTCCTGTCCACCTGGCTAGCTTAACCCCTGAAATAACCACACAGAAATTATATTAATTAAATTATTGCCTGGCCCATTTTCTCTAGCCTCTTATTGGCTAACTCTTATATCTTGATTCAACCCATTTCTAATAATCTCTGTAGCACCATGAGGTCATGGCTTACTGGGAAAGATTCAACATGTCTGACTCTGGCGACTCCATGGTGGCTCTCTCTCTCTGCTCTCTTCCTCCCAGAATTCAGTTCTGTCCTCCCCACCTATCTAAGTCCTTCCCTATCAAAAGGCCAAGGCTGTTTCTTTATTAAATCAATGAAAGCAACACAAATACAGAAGAACCTCCTACATCAAGTATCCAAAGCACTTTGTTATTACTTAAAGTATGACTGTCTTTATGTTAATACAAACTCACTGTAGTATTTGAATATAAACACAAGAGTGACAGAGGCTAGTGAAATGGCTCTGAAAAGTAGAAAATAAATCAATGTAGAAAGAAGGAAGCAGATTTCTCTTCTATTATTACTGACAATGTTTTTGTGTTAACCAGGTTGTGTACACCATTTTAAAAATACTTAGTAGAATGTGAATCAGTCAACTACTTGAGCCTTTTTGTTCTTTTTCCTATAAAGATACAATGTTTTTATACTAAGACTGTCTCTTTTGAAGTGTCCTATCATATTGTGTTCAATCCAGGGTTATTTGTCCTAAATATATAAGTCTCTGTGATAATAAGAAAGGCATGACATTAAAGGTTTGTCAACAACACAAATGTGAGTAAGCAGCAACTTGAAGAATAAGAAGAAAGAATGATGCAGGTGCAGGTGCTTAGTAGAGATGGAAAATGTAGACATACTCTTAGATTTTGGTACAAATATACTTTCCCTAGGAATGTATTGTAGTTCAATATTTTGCTTTTAACACACACCCCAGAAAAACTCTGATAATACTATGAACATATAAGCTTTGGACTTGAAGCAGTTTCTCTTCTGAATTTCTGCAATGCTATATATACAGTGGGGATGTTTCATGACATCAGATAAATGCCAGGAACACAGTGTAAAACAAATTTCATTGTTTTAATATTTCCAAGGTTCAGCTGGCAAGGTGCCTCAATAGAGAAGGACTTTGGCTATTAAACCTAAGGACCTGAAGTAAAGTGCTTGCACCCACAGCATGGGAAAAGAGAATGGATTCTTAGTAGTTATCCTCTGACATCTGCACATACACAATGCCATGCATCCCCATACACATACACATTCATACACACCAAATAAATAAGCATAATTTAGAAATTCAGAATATCCAGGAAAACTTTTAGACAGATTTGCTCCTTTCATAGCAGCTTTCCAAGCAGGATAAGACCAATTTCCTTTTTCTGGTGATGTTGGTTTGATCTTAAAGAACTACTTATTTCTATCCAACAGTTTGAGGTGGAGGTGGTGCTGAATAACATCTGCTAGGTCCTGACAGACTTCCTCTGGTTTCTTTTCTCTGAATGGAGTAGTCATATTTGAAATACAGTACTCATGCTGTGTGAAGGTCAGACAACTGCAAAGAAAGTTGTTTTAGTATTCCAGCGCCACCTCCAGCCAAGGATCTGCCTGACAAACAGATGAACCCTGAGCCACAAAATCCACGAGGACAAAGATGACTTCAGTCTCCACTCTTTATACAACCCAGCTGATATCAAGTGAGCTGTTTCTATTGAATCATTCTTAAATTGCATATTCATGAGCAAAAATAATGCTCTGTTGCTCAATAATGTCTGGTAGAACATTGGATGATATAATGAGGTTTACAAGGTAAATTTACATGAACTTGTTTTCTCATGATTCTTTTTCTAGAAGCAATTCACAGGACTGGGATCCTCTTCAGGGAATATGTAATGCTCTCTAAAACATTTGAAGTCAATATTGTGCTCTTTTTTTTAGACTTGCCAAGTGTTCTATAGATTATACATTGTAAGTTGTCAGAAATTTTCTCATGATTTTTATGTATTAAACTATCAAAAGGCTGCTTTCCTCCAACAGATCACTGCTTCTACTCTACCGAAAACACTCCCACAACCAACACTGCTTACACTAATGATCCTAAGGAATTACACACGCACACCCACACCAATTTTGGCAAGTCAGAATCAGTTGTGAACTAGAAGTTTTCCTAATTTATGATTTTGTTAAACTAAATTTTAGTGGGGAAGTGGTAGCACATGTCTTAAATCTCAGCACTCCAGAGGCAGAGGTAGGCAGATCTTTAAGTTCAAGTCCAGCCTGATCTACAGAATGAGTTTCAGGAGAGCCAGGGAGGGCTATGCAAAGAAACCCTGTTTCAAAACTTAAGAAAAGAAAACAAGCAAACAAACAACAGAAACATAAGAGCATACCAACAAGAAAACAAGAAAGAAAAGAAAAGAAATTCTGGCAAAAGAATTCAAGAATTGCTAAACCACCATCTGGAGAGACAATTCAGTGGTTAACAGCACATACTCGCCAAACTAGCCCCACTTCTACGTTGGGAGACTCAGAAACACCAGAACTCCAGCTCGTGGGGATGTCATACCCTCTTCTGGCCACTGAGGGAACCCATACTCACATACATGTCCTTCCATCTAAACATACATATTCATACATAATTGAAATGAATAATAATATCTAAATTCAGTGATATCTGAGACTACTTTATTTATTTGTTTGTTTGTTTACTTGTTTTTATTTGTTTATTGTGCTTGCAGGTGAGGGTGGCTATGGTTATCATGCTTAGGGTACAGAGGTCAGAGGACTGCATCTGGCTCAGTTCTCTCTTTCTACAGTGTGAATCCTAGGGAAATGAATTCAGGTCCTCATGTTTAGCAGCAAGCACACATATACACTTGATATGGGATTTCCCTCTGTATCCTGTGAATGTGTTTTGTTACCAATGGTTAATAAAGAAGCTGCTTTGGGTCTCTGGCAGGGCAGAAAAGAGAAATGTGGGAATTCCAAGCAGAAATAGAGGAGAAAAAACATCAGAGTCAGAGAGAAGCCATGTAGCTGCTTAAGGAGACAGACACTGGAGGGAACTTTAACATAGCCATACACAGATGAATAGAAACGGCTTAATTTAAGATGTAAGAGATACTTAATAAGAAATTGAAGCTCTTGACCAGGCAGTGTTTAAATTAATATAGGGTGTGCATGGCTGGGAAATGAACAAGCAGCCTCCGCCTACAGAATGTTGCCACAACATAGGCAAATACATCCACATAAAGTCTGATAGAGTTTGAAAAGGAATTCTAGACACAAAAGAAACTGAGTTAATCACAACTTCATGGTGGCATCATTTTCTCATGTGGGCTCTGTTTGCTAGAGAGTCACGATTCCTTTAAGTGAAGGCTTCCTGACTCAGTGGTAACAACAAAAACTGCACGGTTCCTTTAAGAAGACATCCTGATTTGTGCTAGTTGCACAAACAGTTCTGGCTCTTTCAGGAGGCCAAGCACTCGAATTGGATTTGTGTGCAGTGTTACAGGTTACTTGGTGGCAGCATGAGTCAATTGCTTGCCAGAGTTGAGGTGGTGAGTGTGGTTGCCACTTGGGAGTCCCAGAGCTGATGGTAAGGTACCTTTGCCATATTGAAAGGCTGAGAGAGGCAGAGCCAGCATCCAGGGCTGTCCTGACCACTCTGCTTAATATTTTAAAGTGCCCCTGGTCAGAAAATGACCCGTCCAGCAGGCCAGTAATTTAGCAGGTCTCGAGGAGGATTAACCTGGAAATCATGGGTGCGAGAGGGGAGAGGAACCAGGCGCATAAAGAAGGACAAAGTCAGTCTGAGTCGCGTCAAGGTTCGCTTTATTGCTAGTTAGGATTCTTTATAAAGGGCATTTCACTCAGGGCGGGGGGGGGGAGCAGGGAGAGCAGTGGAAATTTACTAAGAGGAACCAAGGGGGAGGTGGGGCAAGAACTTATCGGTCCCTGGTATCTGCAGCAGGCCCAAGTTCCTCATTTTCCAGGAAGTTAATCTAAAGGTACATAATTAGGGCAGGGTGCATCTTGTGCCTTGTTTACTTAGCCAGAAGATAGAGCATAGGCCTCGAGGCTTGTGAGTCCAAATTGTCCTTTTTTGGCCCTTGACTTTTGGCCCCTGACAAGAAAATAATTACAGTCATGCAATAAAGACAGATTCAGATAAAAATAAACCTCTGGAAGGGTCATAGTGTGTTTAAAAGATGTTAGTAAGCTTAAGAGAGAAGAAAAAGAATATAGAACAAGTAAATCAGAGTTTTTAAACAGACAAAGTATAGACAGTCATAGATTAAGGAGTAAAAAAATAAGCCACAAAAGAAGAAATATACACAGTGAGTCTGTATTATGTATATTATTGTGTTTTCTTTGAATTTTTTCACTACAGACAGAAATTTGATTCTGGAGGCTGCTAAGCTAAACCAAAATGTATATTTTAAAGGTATCTTGACTTCAAAATTTTCTCTAAGAATATGTTGCTTTGGAAAAGAGGTTCTGCTTTTGTTTCCACAGAAGATGAGAACCTGTGTATTCCTTCCAGGCTAATGTGGTTTGATGGAACAAGACCCCTGACAGTTCTTCATGAACAAATACTTTGCCCAACAAAAGCAAGAAGCAGTTTGAAGAAAAATTATGTGCAAATTCCCAAAATAATTGTTTATAAATATTTGTTTACATTTAAAGGGGATATGATATATAAATGAATACTTTCTGTTGGTATGGATCTTGGTCTATACAAATTTAAGTTCAATTTGTTATATGTATAATTTTGCTCTTATTAAGGTATTGTATTTGTGCATCTCATTTAAAATGTATAATTAAGACACATAGGTAAATAGATAGTCATCTATAGCAGTCAAAGTGTAGTCATGTTAGTTAGGTTAGTTAGTTAGGTTTTCTAGAGGTACAGAAATATATTTCGGGTGGATAGTTATTCTTAAAACCTTTCAAAGACTTGCAGAATATGGTATTTAAACATTTTAAGAACTTAGGACTTTTCATGACAATGAGACACATCTGTTCCTGCCACCACTAATCTACTTCAAGAGGATGATTGGCATCAAAGAGGCTCTGTATGGAGTTGGTTAATCATTTGGGCAAGAAACCACTCTTGTCTATACTGCTTGATGTTATGTTGTATGACTTGGACATGCAGGACCCACATAAAATGACTGCTGAACTTGTCTAAAGGTGGAGACAGTCCTTTGGGTTCCTGCTTCATGAAAGAGTCTGCCAGACACTCTAGTCTATCCAGACACAGGATACAGAAGAAAGTGACTGACAAACTGCCAATAGATGCAGAACTGTCTTTGAAATTTCCTGCTTCATGGAAAAGTCGGCCAGATATTATGGGTCTGTAGGCTGAAGAAGGGTGCCCTAATGTTACAGAAGAACTTTTTGTGGCAATGCAGACAGAAATATGTCTCTGTCAATTTAGAGTTTTGGAAGTTGCATTAAAATGCCCTTCCTGTTAACTTATGTAATATATCCTTCTGGGGTCTTTATTGGGGTTGAAGAACAGATAGTTATAATTATAGTTTTCCTTAGTTATGATAGAAGATGAAGTAGATATAAATATTGGAGCTATAATTCTTGCTTGATAGACCTGTTTTTTCATATGTTATTTTACTATACTACAGTTAAAACCTTCCTTTTTATTTAGACAGAAAAGGGGAGGTGATGTAGAATTCTCCTTTGTATGCTGTGAATGTGTTTTGTTACCCTTGGTTAATAAGGAAGCTGCTTTGGGCCTCTGGCAGGACCAGAATAGAGCAAGGTGGGAATTCTAAGTAGAGATAAAGGATAAAAGCAGGCAGAATCAGAGAGATGCCATGTAGCTGCCAAAGAAGACAGATGCCAAAGAGAACCTTACCAGTACACCACAGCCATGTGGCAATACACAGATTAATAGAAATGTGTTAAGTTTAGAGGTATTTAATGAGAAGTTGAAGCTATTGGCTAAGCTGTGTCATAATCAATATAGTTTCTCTATGATTATTTTGTGTCTGGGAGGCCAGGAAACGAATAAGCAGCCTCCACCTACACCCACTAACCCAAATTTCTGGCTTTCTGGGCACTTTATTTTATATGAAATGAATGTCTTAATTCTGCTTGCAAGGTCCATGAAAATTTTGTATTCTACCAAATGTTTTTTCATGTATATAAAAGAACACTACATACTTCTTTAATGGTACCATTTCAGTCTTATTCTCTTTTAGCTATCAGCAAGTTTCCAGCTTCAGTTTTATAGATTTCCATGAAACTACATCCTTTCATGGATTACATTTCCTCATGTCTTTCTGCCTAAGCACATTGCCATTTCCCAATCTTGATTTCCACTTCACAAAGTCTCACTGATGACAATAATATGATTATACTTGCTGTCTTGTTTGAGAATCTCAATTTAAATTTAGTTATTACCCATTCTCAGTATGGTGGTTTATAGAGATACTGAATCCATAAATATACAGAAATGATAGGACCTTAAGCCATAGTCCCGAAATCCAATTTCAACACACAGATGGCATTTTCAAACACAGATGCACTCTTATAAATTTTATTTTCCTTCCTATAGTCCCAAAGCTCTAGGATAATCTGTTATAAAGTTGATATAACACAAGTTTCCATTTCACCTTTTGTGTTTCTATATTTAAGATTCAGAATAATAAAAAATCATACTAATTGTTTGTTTTTTGCAAGTACTTATTCATATTCCTATCTTTAGTAAAATGCTTCCATTACATTTTAGCATATATTATATTTATGGAATTTTTTAACAAAAATATATGTAATCTTTCTTTTAAGTCATAGATTTGGAAAAAAGAACCCTATTCTAATATCAGGGACACTTTTGATTCTCTATCCTGCTCTGTAAGATACCCACAAATGAAACAAGACATGTCATATGATTGAGGAACACAGAAGTTATTCTGCAAAATTTGAAAAATATGTTATATTTGATAATAAGCCAATAAAAGTTGGCTAAGAAGATAAGTGACAGGAAAGCTAAGATTATGACAAAACATAAACAATAAGATCAACAACAAAAACATAGACAATATACCAAAGTAATAATATTATATGATCTTTATAGATCCTAAAATAAACAAAACAATTTTCTAGAAGATTTTTTGGGTTATAAGTCAGGTATTCATATTAAACACATATCTATATTAGACATTTTGTACTATTTGAGACAGAATAAACACGAATAGGAAAAAAGATCTTTTTTTTTTATTTATTAACTTTTATTTATTTTTTTTCCATACATTGTTTTGTTTTATTTTTTCCATTCAAGAACATAATTAAAGATAAAAAATTTTTTTTTCCTTTCTTCCCCTTCTCCCGGTCCCCTCCCACTACCCCCCATCCCCTCCTCCCTCCCCCTTTTTCCTTGAAAGAGGGCATGGTGCCCTGCCCTGTTGGAAGTCCAAGG